>OZ030014.1:38442500-38635000 GCA_964023405.1 Apodemus agrarius | reverse complement strand
TCTTGATTAACGATTGATTGATTGATTGGTCACCATGGGCAGTAGGTGACCCTGGGTTAAATAAGAAAAGCAAGCTGAGCAAGCCATAAATGGTATTCCTTCCATGGTCTGTTTCAGTTTCTGCCTCCAGCTTGAGCTCTTACTGCAGATTCCTTTGATCACAGACTCTAACTTGTAAGCCACATAAACTTTCCCATCTACGCTTTTTCTTTAGGTGTTTGGTTGTTTTGTTTTGTTTTGTGGTTTTGGTGATGGTGTTTATTGTAACAATAGAAAACAATCTAGGACAGTCTCGAGCCACCATCATGAGTGATCTGTCTAGGAACTCCAAGTCCAAGACTAGACATAATGATGTATAGATATGTCTGCTTATCACCTGCGCAGACTACGTCCTCAACTGTAGCATCTGCTCCACTTCTAGTCTCCTATAATGTATCACTTCAAGATCACTTTTAGTGATTCTGCTTCTGTCGTAGAACCCTGCCTGATTCTGGGACTATGACAAAACTTAGACTAGAAATTTGAGTAGGGTGATAGTAGCAGATATTTTATGTAGACCATCTGAGGAAGAATAGCAGGAGGGAAGTTAAGGGTGCTTTGGAAGAAAAAGTTAAGGGGGCTTTCATCTTCTCTAGCTTCCCCTGGGATGCAATTTGCATTTTTCTCTGGCTGAAACTCAATTCACTTTTTCTTTTTTGATATGGCCGGGGGAAAGGCAGGATGAAGAACTTCCCTGTGAAGATGGCTTGTAGGAAACAATGCTCTCTTTTCTGAAAGAGATTTCAAACAAGACTGTTAAATCAGTAGATGATCCATCTACTCAAGACCTAAATGTATGTGACCTTTGAATTTAACCTTACCAGCATCTTCTCTTATCCCTAAACCTGAACAAAGTTACAATCTATCTTGTAACTTTACTACAAAAGGGGATTTCTTTAAAGTAAGCAAAGTATGTGAACTATCTTGTCTTTTAAGCCCAAGTTTTAAGACTTTAATATTTGAACCTAGTTATAAATTACATGTTTCCAGCAATATAACCTCAAAAGCCACAAACCCATATGGTTGTGTAGTTGTGTATCTAAGACACGGGGCAGGGAGAGTGTCTCACTATACAATCCTTCTCTCACTTTCTCCCCTGCATAAATATAAAGCATCTATCTACTTCTCATTGATTCCCAACTTTATTTCATACTTGACCTGAAATTCTGTTGCAAAAGTTGATATCCTACCCTGAGTAGAAGCCTCTAAGGGGAGTGCTCCTCAGACTATGATCTATAGCCTTGGGCTCTGTCTCCCTACCTTTATTAACTTTTTTTTTTTTTTTTTTTTTTTTTTTTTGGTTTTTCGAGACAGGGTTTCTCTGTGTAGTCCTGGCTGTCCTGGAACTCACTCTGTAGACCAGGCTGGCCTCTAACTCAGAAATCCGCCTGCTTCTGCCTCCCAAGTGCTGGGATTAAAGGCATGCGCCACCATCGCCTGGCCTTTATTAACATTCTTAGCTGAATTCCCTATCTATTACAGAAGACTTGCAACTTGCCTTGTTGACCCCAGGCATGGCCATGTGAGTTACTCTAATCAATAAAATCTATATGGGAGTCATGTTCCACATGAATATTTCTATTTTTACTTCTTGAAGCAGAGTGTTACTAGGTAGCTCCAGCTGGCCTCAAACTCACAGTCTTCCTGAGCACCACATTATAAGCATGCACCACGATATCCAGCTGACACTGAGATTTCTGAACACACGTTTTTGTTCATAACGTTCTCTGCTGCCTCCACCAGATCATCAGCAACATTCTGTCACAGATTACAAGCAATATGCAGCAGAGTGCAGCTGACCAACTGTGGCCATGTAGTGTGGGCATCATATATGCTCTTTGCCAATTAAATCATTGCCATGAGGAAATGGGAAAATTCAAATGTGGTACCTACAATTAGAAGAATGTGGTGATAGATTGAATGAAAATGATACATGTCAAACATGTTTCCAAGTCATGGACTCCATAACTGGATTGCTGAAGCAATCCACTGTGATTGGGGGGGAGGGTGGCACTCAATCACCAGTGTTGATTCTGTTGAAAGCCATGGCCTTATAGAAGCAATGTGTCGGGAGCTTTGAAGAATAGAAGATGTAAAAGTCAGAGATTCCATATATTCAATACACTAGACATAGACCAATGGCAAGAAATGGGAAGGGTGTATTAGAACAGCCAGATCAAGTAGATCAGTAACTATCACAGAATAAGACAGCTCAGCTGAGATGCCCATAGCATCTCATCTGGCTGGTTGACCTTAGAATAGCCAAGTTGAAGAATGGGCATAATCAAAAAGACTTCAGCAGTAGGACAGTTCAAGACAAACTAAATTCTCACAGGACTCTAGATTTTAGTACTAAAGCAAGTTACTGGGGCCGGGGTTTAGGCCGTTAGGAAGAGGACATTAATTGGCCTCTGAAGTTGGGAAACAGAACAGATGTTCCTCCCCAGGGCATACACTGAAGAGAGGAGCAACCAAATCAGGGAGACAGCTCAGGAATGAAGTACAGTCGTGGGGGGAAAGGAGGAATAGGCAGGAAAAAACTGTAAAAGAAAGTTTAGCAGAATGGATCCAGTGTGGTTGTAAGCAAGAAAATCAATGGTGACAAATCTGGACTCTGCATTGTGGCGTAGTGAAACTTTGCTGACTCAGTATAACTGGAACTACTTTTCTCAGCCTTCTCTTCCATCTGTAATTCCAGCTTTGGCCTCAAGAGGCACTATATATGTTACTAGAAAGACTTAGAAGTAAGTAGTGGTGGGCACTGGAAGGTCATCTACATTGTCATTAATCTGCCAGGGCCAACCTTCAAATCATGGCTCTTCTGGATCCCAGAATTTCTGTGCATCAGCTTCCAGGGGGACTTAGAAGTGAAGTAACTCCAAGGCCTAGATCTCTGCCACATTCTGAAGGTCACCACAGCACCAAAGTCAGACAAACTTCAGATTGTCTGTCTTTCTTTACATCTACTTTTGCTTCCTGAAAGCTGGTCTGCAAGCCCGTAGCTATCTGCAACTGGAACTCCAGGGTGGCAACATCAGCTTCCTGTTCTCAGAACAGTGAGAGTGATCTCCTCAATATATCATCCCATGGAGATTGTTTCTTCTTTGGATTCCCACAGACCGATTTGAAAGCTTTTACATGATGAGTCTGTTACATTTTCACCACCTTTCTTTAGAATGTTTTCATTTATAAAAGAAGTCCATCTAAGAGAAAAGACTTTTTAAATAGTCACAGCGATGGAAGGGAAGCAGGTGCCAATTTATCTTCATCTGCAGATGCAGTCCTTAGGTAATGACACAATATACATGGTGTTTGCTTGACTTTTCTTTTTTATGAGTCATGCAGGCAAAAATACTTGCAGAAGACCTTGGCCTATGCCTCACAGTGAGTCTTGCCAAAAAGCATAGAAAATGTAATAGGCTCTTTCTTCCAAGTCAGGACTGAGTATTAATGCAAACAGGATTCTCTAAGGAACCACTGTCACACTAAGTTCTCCACCTTTAATATGAAATGGGAGAGAGCTACATTAAATTCTGGTTTATACCTAATTTTTTTCCAGGAAGTACCTATTTTCCCTTCACTCTTCCTAGATCGTTGGGATTGTGTCTTACCCCGGCTTCTTCCTGTTTTAGGTTCCTTATTCTTCCTGCTAGCTGTGAAGCGAGTACTCTGATCTTCTTCCTGAATAACATGAAACAAAGAAATTCATCTTCTGCTTGCTCTGGCCACTGTGATACTTAGCCCAAGGACGATGGAACCTGTCAACTATGGGCTAGACTCCCTGAAACTGTTAACCAAAGGATATCTTTTCTCTGTTGGTGGCTTATGTCCTGTATTTTATCACAGCAATAAGATACATAGCTAACATGAAGGTGTAACATGATGGCTAACATGTTTGGTATTCACCAATTTAATTTACAATTCCATCCTCCTACCTTGGTATTTCTCTCTGCCAAATTGGAGGGATCTAGTTATTTTCAGTTCTTTACTAATTCTGTCAAAGGTATTCACAGACATTCTTGAGTACAGTCCTGGACTTTTATTGTTGATTAGTAAAGCAACATCTTGAGGACTCTGCATGTTTGTTGTCTATTGCTGTAATAACCACCCTGACCAAAAGTATTTGTAATTCATCATCTGGGGAAGTGAGAACAGGAACTCAATATAGGAATCTAGAGGCAAAAACTAAAGCAGAAGCCATGGAGGAACACTGCTTAGTTGCTTCCTTTCACATGGTTTGCTCGGCCTGAACTTTATTATTATTATTATTATTATTATTATTATTATCATTATTATTAATACTCCAGTCTTGACCCCCCTTCCCAGTGCCCCCTCCCACAGTTCCTCATCCCATTCCTCCCTCTTGCCTCCAAGAGGGTGCTCTACCCCCATCAGACCTCCCCCTTTCCTGGGTGCCTCAAGTCTCTGGAGGATTAAGCTCATCTCCCACTGAGGTCAAAAACATATTATGGAAAAAAAAAACATCTTCAGTAAATGGTACTGGTCTAACTGGTGGCCTATATGTAAAAGAATGAAAATAGATCCATATTTATCACCTTGCACAAAGCTCAAGTCCAAGTGGATCAAGGACCTCCATGTAATACCAGATACACTGAATCTAACAGAAGAGAAAGTAAGAGTCTCCAACTCACTGGAACAGAGGGAGATTTCCTGAACGGATGACCAAAGGCTCAGGCTCTAAGATCAATAACTGATAAATGAGACCTCATAAAGCTAAAAAGCTTCTGTAAGGCAAAAGACACCATCAATAGGGCAAAATGCAGCCTACAGATAGGGAAAAAATCCTCATCAACCCCACACACATCAGATAGAGGGAAATGTCCAAAATATATTAAGAACTCAAGAAGTTAGACTCCAAATACCCAAATAACACAATTTTAAAAATGGGGTACAGAGCTAAACAGAGAATTCACAACATAAGAATCTCAAATGGAGGTACCAAGGCCTGACACTATTACTGATGCTATGAAGTGCTTACACACAGGAGCCTGGTATGGCTGTACACTGAGGCCCTGTCAGCAGCTGACTGAGACAGATGCAGATACTTATACCTAACCGTTGGACTGAAGTTGGGGACCCGTATGGTTTAATTAGGAGAAGGACTGAAGAAGCTGAAGGGGAGAGTGACTCCATAAGAGGACTAGCAGTCTCAACTAACCCGGAACCGAGGAAGCTCCCAGAGACCAAGCCACCAACCAGGAGCATACACACACACACACACACACACAGAGAGAGAGAGAGAGAGAGAGAGAGAGAGAGAGAGAGAGAGAGAGAGAGAGAGAGAGAGAGATTGAGAGAGAGGTGTCTGTCTGGTCTGGCCTCAGCCTGAACTTTTATACCAACCGGCATGACTGACCCAAGGAACAGTCCACCATCGAATGAGCCCTTCCACATCAATCATCAATCAAGAAAATGACAGAGACTTGCCTACAGACCATTCTGTGAGGGAATTTCCTCAGTTGAATTCTGTGTCAAGTTAGCAGACATCAACCAGCATAAGTACCCAAGGTCTGGAAAGCAAGAAAGTCTAGGCTGGCTCAGTGTGGTGATATCCTGGAACGTATACCCAGGATAATCAGTGAAGGGTAGAGAAAATAAATACATTAGGCCAGGGCTGTAGGGACTAGAACTCTAGCTCCCAATAGAAGTGCCGTGAAGAGGTGACCCCCAAGCTGAATCCCAGAATGTAAAAATCCAGGTCCCAGCTATTGGAGACATTCAGGAAATCTAGATTTGTAGGTAAATATACAAATCTGGATACAAAGGTTTTTGTCAATAAGACTCAGTCTAAGCTGTACATTGATGATTATTGGCTTCTAAAAATATGAGAGAGAGAGAGAGAGAGAGAGAGAGAGAGAGAGAGAGACCTGAGTTTAGCTAGGACTTTTAGTACCTACTATTAAGCAGGCTAGGAATGGAAGGTGAAAGCTACTCATTATTATTTTGCTATGTAGGCTTTGGTTCGTTCTCTTCAAAGTAAAGTAAATGTTCCAGTGCTTACAATTAGAGCAGATGGACACAGGAAGTTGTCACAGAATCTGGACACAGGAAGTGGAATGACTCTAGCTCTCCTGTTACTAGACTTAGAGACGTTTTTAGGCATGGGTTGGTTCTTGAGTGGTTTAGTTTGAAGGGCTGACTGTCTCTCGGAGAAAGGCTGGAGGATGAGCTTACAGTGGATAAGCAAATCCACTGCACAGCTTGGTTTTAAAGTTGAGGCCATAGACAAAGCAAACTAGAGAGAAAATAAATTTCTTTTGGGCAATCTTAGAGGTGTACTATACAGTTCTTGAGGAAGTGCCCATCTGCCCATCTGGCGAGTGCCATCTCAATGCTGGGGACTCTGCCTGGGACATTATATGATGAGAATGTTCAAGATAATCATAAAGAGTTCTCACATAATGAAGTCACACAACAATCCATCAAACCTTGGACTCATTAATCCACTTACCATGCACAAGGGCACAGTTACTTCTTAAAGACCATTAGCATATAATTTAGGGGATTAAGTTTCCAACACATGAAATTTCAGGTATACATCCAAACCATAGCAATACTTTTAGTATTTAGTTTTACTACTTGTTCTTAATTCTTTTTATCATTTATCTAATACCAACACAATTCTCCAATCTGGCTACACTTTATAATGACTTGCAAAGTTTTTAAAACACTGAGCCTAACAGAATGAATTTAATCAGAATATCAGATAGGGTTCATGCATAATATGGTCTTTATCTGCCTACCAATTGATCTATCATATATTGGCCTATCTGTACATGCAGATGTGCACATTTGCATCTATATGTAATCAGTAAATATAAGTATAGATGTATTCTCCTTATTACCACTGATGATTATTATATTTACACATATGATCAATATATACATATATAGTTATTTTTTATTTGCCTATATATATATGTGTGTGTGTGTGTGTGTGTGTGTGTGTGTGAATACATGGTATGTGTGTGTTTAATCAATATATAACCAGACAGTGACTGCATATGTATATATATATATATTTGTCTAAAATTATGGATATACATATATGTTGCTATTTTTAATTTGCTTGCCTACATCAGATACTTCAGCCTTAATAAAATTTCTGTGAAACATTCAAATCTATCTTAGTTTTAGAAGGCTGAAAAGATACGAGTAAAATTTATGTGATACAAAGCAAACATACAAAACCAATCTGCATTAATGCAACAGGGTTTTATAGATAAGACATTAAATGGTGTTGGTGTGGTTAATGGTTTGAGCATACAAAACACAACCTTCCCTCATTATTTAAACACTTTACATCCATTGCTACTTTTTGCATTGCTTTATGAATAATAAGCAAATTTTTTCTTAGTGAGCAACTCCAAGAAAATGGCTTAATTCGTCTTGACAGCCCCGTGTTAATATGTTTGTAAAATTTATTTCACCAAAATTTGTTAATATATTAATGAAAACAACTTGCTTAGCGTTTGATATCCTGATAATCAGAAGATAGTATTTAAGGCATAGGAACAGGAAGCTCCTCAAACTATCCCAGCAGCAGCTAGTACGATTATGAAAGACCAGCCCTATCCTCTTATGTGTTTCCTCAAAAGTAGGAGTATCTTTGCGAATACTACACTCCAGGCAGCAGTTCTTGCCTTACAGATTCACGGTGGCCACAGTCCCTGCAGAGATGCTAAGACACACTGGAGGAGATGTGCTTGCTCTTTAAAATCTATGTGTGCTGCAGAGTACCTCAGTAAAAGCTGATAAGGAAATACATTAGAAAATGTTCTTATTTGCCTTTGAAAATGTTCATTGAACATATGCATCCAAAAGCCCACAGACACAAAAGAAGCTGTGACTCTATTGGTTTGTATTTAAAATATTAGATATATTTAAGGTACAGAACATGAAGCTTTTATTTAATTATCTTGTATTCAATCTTAAAAGTTATATTTGGTAGGAGCTAAAAAGCAGTTTCAGCAGTTGAGTGAATTTACTGCTCTTGCAGAGGATGTAAGTTGAGTTCCTAGCACACATATCAGGTGACAATAAGCTGTATGACTACAAGCTCCGATGCCCTCATGTGGCCACCACAAGCACCTGCATTCAGGTGCACACAACACACACACACACACACACACACACACACACACACACAGCATGTACACACACATAATTAAAAATAAAAGCTTTGCAAAATTGTATTTTACTGATGAAAATGATGAATTTCTTTTGAGGTTCAAATATCTTTGGAGATATGTATCTGGTTTTAGAAATATTTAATTTAAACATATAATTTTGTTTTCTATTTTATTAATCATTTTACTTGTTTACATTTAAAATGTTATCCCCTTTCCCAGTATCCCCTCTATGAAACCCCCACCCCATCCCCTACCTTTTTGCTTCTAAGAGGGTGCTCCCCCAATCTCTCACCCACTCTCACCTCACCCCTTTAGCGTCCCCCTTCTCTGGGGCATCAAGTCTCCACATTAACAAGAACCTCCCCTCCCATTTATGCTAAGCCAGTCCTCTGCTACATATGTAGCTGGAGCCCTGGACTTGCCCATGTATATTCTCTGGTTGGTGTTTTAGATCTTGGGAGTTCTGAGAGGTCCAGTTAGTTGATTCTGTAATTCTTCCTATGGGGTTTCAATCCCCCTCAGCCCTTCCCCCAATTCTTCCATTGGGGTTTGCAGGCTCAGTTCAATGGTTAGCTGTGAGTATCTGCATCTGTCTCAGTCAGGTGCTGGCAGAGACTCTCAAAGGACAGCCATACCAGGTCCTACAAGCACATCTTGGCATCAGTAATAGTGTCAGGGTTTGGTGTCTGTGAATGGTTCTCACTGTGGGGCAGTCTCTGGATGGCCTTTCCTACAACCTCTGCTCCATTTTTGTACCTGAATTCCCTTTAGCCAGGGACAATTCTGAGTTAAACATTTTGAGATGGGTGGGTGGTCCCATCCTCCATTGGGGACCAGGTCTATCTACTGGGGGAGATCTGTTCTGGTTCTATCTCCTCACTGTTGAGTATTTCTGCTGTCGTCCCCCACTGAGTCCTCTCACATCTCTAGCTTCTGGGACTTTCTAGTGGTTCTCTCAGTTCCCACCCCCACTGCTACTTAATTCTATTCATTCTCCTGGCTTTCTGGATTTCTTTCCTGTCTTTTTCCATTCCCCATCCTGCCTCCCCCCATTTTTCTCCCCCTCCTCTCTCCCACCCAGTCCCCTCCCTCCCCCTGCCTCCCATGATTATTTTGTTCCCCCTTCTAAGTGGGGTTGAATCATCCACACTTTGGCCTTCCTTCTTGTCAAGCTTCATATGGCCTGTGAGTTGTATTATGGGTATTCTGAGCTTTTGGGCTATTATCCAGTTATTGATGAGTGCATACCATATATGTCCTTTTGGTCTGAATTACCTCACTCAGGATATTTTCTACTTCCTACATTTGCCTATAACGTTCATGAGGTCATCATTTTTATTAACTGTGTAGTATTCCATTGGGTAAATGTAACACATTTTCTGAATCCATTCTTCAAGTGAGAAACATCTGCGTTTCCAGCTTCTGGCTATTATGTATAAGGCTGCCATGAACATAGTGAAGCATGTGTCCTTATTGCATGTTGGAGTATGCCCAGTAGTGGTACAGTTGGGTCTTCAGGTAGAACAATTTTGTTTTCTGAGGAACCACCAGATTACTTTCCAGATTGGTTGTACCAGCTTGCAATATCAGCAATTGAGGATCCTCTCCCTCTGCTGTAACCTGAGTTATTGATCTTAGCCATTATGACTGGTGTGAAGTGGAATCTAAGGGTAATTTTGATTTGCATTTCCCTGATGACTAAGGATGTTGAACATTTCTTTAGGTGCTTCTCAGCCATTTGAGATTCATCAGTTGAGAATTCTTTGTTTAGCTCTGTATCCCATTTTAATTGGGTTATCTGCTTCTCTGTAGTCTAACTTCTTAAGTTCTTTGTATATTTTGGATATTAGCCCTCTATTGAATGTAGGGTTGGTAAAGATCTTTTCCCAATCTGTAAGTTGCTGTTTTGTCCTATTGACAGTGTCCTTTGCCTTACAGAAGCTTTCAGTTTCATGAGGTCCCATTTGTCGATTGCTGATCTTAGAGCCTGAGTCACTGGCGTTCTGTACAGGAAATTTTCCCCTGTGTCAATGATATCAAGGCTTGTTAGATTTATTAGATTCAGTGTATCTGGTTTTACCTTGAGGTTCTTAATCTATTTGGACTTGAGCTTTGTGCCAGGTGATAAATAATGGATCTATTTTCATTCTCCTACATACAGACTGCCAGTTAGACCAGCATCATTTGTTGAAAATGTTTTTCCACTGTATGGTTTTTCTTCTTTTTCAAAAATTAAGTGGCCATAGGTGTGTGGGTTTATTTCTGGGTCTTCAATTCTATTCCATTGATTGACCTGTCTCTGTACCAATACCATGTGGTTTTTATCACTATTGCTCCATAGTACAGCTTGGGGTCAGGGATGGTGATTCCCCCAGAAATTCTTTTATTGTTGAGAATTTTTTTCACTATTGTGAATATTTCAGATGCAACTGAGAATTGCTCTTTCAATATCTGTGAAGAATTGATGGATATTGCATTGAATCTGTAGATTGCTTTTGTTAAGATGGACATTTTCATTGTTAATCCTACTGATCCATGAACATGAGAGATCTTTCCATCTTCTGAGGTTTTTCTTTCCTCAGAGACTTGAAATTC
This sequence comes from Apodemus agrarius, assembly GCA_964023405.1. Lineage (NCBI taxonomy): Eukaryota > Metazoa > Chordata > Mammalia > Rodentia > Muridae > Apodemus > Apodemus agrarius. The sequence continues at coordinate 38,624,213 of OZ030014.1, read as the reverse complement.
TTGTCATACAGATCTTTTACTTGCTTGGTTAGAGTTGCCCCAAGATATTTTATATTATTTATGACTATTGTAAAGGATGTTGTTTCCTTAATTTCTTTTCTTTAATTCTTTGTGTAGAGAAAGGCTACTTATGTGTTTGAGTTAATTTTATATCCAGCTGCTTTACTGACGTTGTTTATCAGGTATAGGAGTTCTCTGATAGAATTTTGGGGGTTGCTTTTGTATACTACCATATCACCTGCAAATAGTGATGCCTTGACTTCTTCCTTTCTAATTTGTATCCCTTTGACCTCCTGTTGTTGTCTAATTGCTCTGGCTAGAACTTCAAGTACTATATTGAATAAATAGAGAAAGAGCAGGCAGCCTTGTCTTTTCCCTGATTTTAATGGGATTGCTTTGAGTTTCTCTCCATTTAGTTTGATGTTGGCTGTTGCTTTGCTGTATATTGCTTTTATTATGTTTAGGTATTTGCCATGAATTCCTGATCTTTCCAAGATCAAAGGATTTTTTAGTATCCAATGAGATGATCATGTGAATTTTTTCTTTGAGTTTGTTTATATAGTGGATTAAGTTGATGAGTTTTCATATATTGAATCATTCCTGCATCTCTGGGATGGAGCCCACTTGATTGTGGTGAATGATCGTTTTGACATGTTCTTGGATTCAGTTTGCTAGAATTTGTTGAGTATTTTTGCATCAATAATCATAATGAAAATTGGTCTAAAGTTATCTTTCTTTGTTAGGTCTTCATGTATCAGAGTAATTGTTGCTTCACATAATGAATTAGGCAGTGTTCCTTGTATTTCTATTTTGTAGAAAAGTTTGAGAATTGTTGGTATTAGGTCTTCTTTGAAGGTCTGATAGAATTCTCCACTAAAACCATCTGGCTCTGGGCTTGTTTTGGTTGGGAAATGTTTAATGACTACTTCAATTTCCTTAGAGTTTATGGGACTGTTTAGATAGTTTATCTGGTTCTGATTTAACTTTGGTATCCGGTACCTGTCTAGAAAACCACCATTCCCTCTAGATTTTCCAGTTTTGTCGAATATAGTCTTTTGTAGTAGGATCTGTTGATTTTTTTTAAATTTCCTCAGTTTCTGTTATGCCTTCCTTTTTATTTCTGATTCTGTTAATTTGGATACTGTGTCCAGGCCCATTAGTTAGTCTGGCTAAGGGTTTATCTATCTTGCTGATTTTCTCACAGAACTAGCTCTTAATCTTGTTGATTCTTTGTATAGTTTTCTTTATTTCTTTTGATTGATTTCAGCTATCAGTTTATTTATTTCCTGCCATTTAGTCCTCTTCGGTGTGTGTTTCCCTACTTTTGTTCTTAGAATTTTCAGATATGCTGTTAAGTTGCTAGTCTAGAATCGCTCCAATTTCTTTATAAAGGTACTCAGTGGTATGAAATTTGTTCTTAGCGCTGCTTTCATTATGTCCTATAAGTTTAGGTATGCTGTGCCTTCATTTTCATTAAATTCTAGAAAGTCTTTAATTCCTTTCTTTATATTTTCCCTGTCCAAGTTGTCATTGAGTAGAGAGTTATGCAATTTCTATGTGTATGTGTACTTTCCGTTGTTTTTGTTGTTATTGAATACCAGTCTTAGTCTGTGGTGATCTGAAAGAATGCATGGGATTATTTCTTCTTGCATCTGTTTATGCTTATTTTGTTTCCAATTATGTGGTCAATTTTGAAGAAGGTGCCATGAGGTGCTGAGATGAAGGTATATTCTTTTATTTTAGGGTAAAATATTGTGTAGATATCTGTTAAATCCATTTGGTTCATAACTTCTACTAGTTTCACTTTGTCTCTGTTTAGTTTCTGTTTCCATGATCTGTCTATTAATGAAAGTGGGGTAATGAAGTCTCCCACTATTATATTGTGGGGTTTAATGTGTGTTTTGAGCTTTAGTAACATTTCTGTTACAAATGTGGGTTCCCTTGCATTTGGGGCATAGAGTTCAGAATCAAGAGTTCATCTTGGTGGATTTTTCCTGTGATGAATATAAAGTATCCTTCCCCATCTCTTTTGATAACTTTTGATTGAAAGTCTATTTTATTAGACATAAAAACGACTATTCCAGTTCGCTTTTTTTTTTTTTTGGACCATTTTCTTGGAATATATTTTCCCTCCCTTTTAGTCTGACTTAATGGCTGTCTTTGTCACTGTGGTATGTTTCCTGTATGCAAAAAATTGCTGGGTACTGTTGATGTATCTAGTCTTTTAGCCTATGTCTTTGTGTTGGAGAATTGAGTCCGTTGATGTTAAGAGCTATTAAAGACAAATGATTGTTGGTTCCTGTTATTTTTGTTGTTTGTGGTGTTAACAATGTTTATAAGGTTCTATTCTTTTAAGTTTGTTGTGACATGAATAAGTTCTTGATTTTTTTCTTGGGTGTAGTTTCTCTCCTTGTGTTGGAGTTTTCCTTCTATTATTCTCCATAGTGGTGGATTAGTGGAAAGATATTGTTTAAATTTTGTTTTGTCATGGAATATCTTGGTTTCTTCATCTATGGTGATTGAGAGTTTTGTTGGTTATAGTCACCTGGGTTGGCATGTGTGTTCTCTTTTGGTCTGCATGACATCTGCCTATGATCTAGCTTTTAGAGTCTTTGTTGTGAAGTCTGGTTTAATTTTGATAGGTCTGCCTTCATATGTTACTTGGCTTTTTTCCATACGTCCTTTAATGTCCTTTTTTGTTCAGTGTATTTAGTGTTTTAATTATTATTTGACAGGAGGAATTTATTTTCTGGTCCAATCTATTTGTTGTTCTGTAGGCTTCTTGTACATTAATGACCATATCTTTCTTTAGGTTAGGGAAGTTTTCTTCTGGAATTTTGTTGAAGATGTTTCCTGGCCCTTTGCATTGAGAATCTTGACTCTTATTCTTGGCTTTGATCTTTTCATTGTGTCCTAAATTTCCCGGATGTTTTTTGGTTAGGAGTTTTTTGCATTTTGTATTTTCTTTGACTATTGTGTCAATGTCTTCTATGGTATCTGCTACACATGAGATTCTCTCTTCTATCTCTTGTATCTCTTCTATCTCTTGTTGGAGATGCTTGTATTTGTGATGCCTTTTCTCTTTCCTATGTTTTCCATCTCCATGGTTGCTTCCATTCGTGATTTCTTTGTTGTTTCTATTTCCATTTTTTTGTCCTGAGCAGATTTGTTCAATTCCTTCACCAATTTGATTGTGTTCTCCTGCATTTCTTTAAGGGAGTTATTAAAATAATTAATAAAAATAATAAAAGAACAGCTAGAGAAAAAAAAAGGGAAGTTTTTTATGTCTTCCTCCAGGTCCTCTCTTATCTTATGAGACAGGATTTTAGGTTAGAATATTGCCCATCAGGTGTGTTACGGTATCCAGAGTTTATTGTGGTAGGAGAACTAGGTTCTGATGGTGCCGAGTGGCATTGCTTTTTGCTGCTTGTTTTCTTGCACTTGTCTCTTGCTATACTGGTTATCTCAGGTGTTAAGTGACCTTGTCTCTGACTGGATCCTGTCCTTCCTGTGAGCTTTGTTTGGAAGGACCTCCTGGGCAACGAGCTGTCTCTGGGCATAAGTGTTGGGGTTGGGGAGCTGGAGCACCTGATCTGCTCCTGGGTGAAGTTGTGGATTGGAAGGAAGATATGTCCCTAGCAGGGCAGGTAGGTCCTGTGTCCACTGGGCCCTGTGGAGATCCCAGTTAGGCCAGGTATTGGGGTAGAGGGTATCTTACCTGTGAACCTGTGTGCCTGGTTGTGACAGACTTCCTGATAGTCAACATGTCTCTGGATCTAATTTAAACATTTTAAAATATAATTATTCTTTTTTTTTTTTATAATTATTCTTTTTAAAAATTAAACCTCTTGTATTTATGCAAGAGTGAACTGAGAATTGATTTTTTTTTATAAATTTAGAAGCTAAAATTATAAACCTCTTAGGAGGATAAAATGGTGTCAAATCATTATCTTAGGTTAGTAATGATTTCTTAAATATGACACCAACATACATGCAGCAGAGTTCAAAAAACAGATAAACTGGACTTCATTAAAAGCGAAATTTTATGCTTTGAATGATTTTCTCTAGAGAAGAAAATAATCCCTCACATGATTTGTAAATTCATCAGATGCTAATCATTCAGAATATATACAGAGCACCTATAGCTCAATAATAAAAAAAATCAAGCAACCTCATTAGAAAGTTAGCGAACAATCTAAATAGGTATTTCTCCAAAGGAGATTTAGGAATGTTCGATAGCACATTTAAGGTTTCTCCAGAGCACCAGTCATCAATGAAAAGCAAATCAAAAAGACAGTGAAATGCCACTCACTACACCAATCAGTGTGACAATAATACACAGAATAAAGAAAAGAAGCATTACTGAGCAGGAAATGACACTGATCTTTGGACAGTAATATGAACATATAAAATGTGATACAGACACCACAGATAAAAACTTAAAATGGATAAAGATGTTTACTGTCAGGCCTAATGAACTGAAATGATCCCCAGGACCTACATAGTGGAAAGCCAAAACTAAGTCCTCACATTTGTCCTCTGACCTCCACATATGCACCATGGCACACAGGCACCCAGAAAAAGCACACAAGAGAAAGAAATAAAAATGTACTAATCTAAAAAAGTCTAAGGACAGTTACTATATAATCTAGGAGATATGAATAGTTTAGATAGGTAGATAGAAAAATCAATAGATAGATATCCCCAAAGAACTGAAAACAGAGATCCAAACTAAAATATATATGAAAATGTTCATAGCACCCATTATCCACAATAATCCAAGATGCAAACAATCCAAGAGTCCATTGGCAGATGAGTAGATAAACAAATGAAAAAAACAGTTATCTATACAAAGTTGTGTTATTATTCACAATAAGAAGTTACACTGTGCTATATACTACAGCATGAATGAAACTGGACAACGCTGTGCTAAGTGAAACAAGCCAGATGTAAAAGACAGATACCTTCTGATTTAATTTACATGACATATCTATAGAAGTTGAATTTGTAGAAACAAGAATACTGGAGAAAAGGTGGAATGGAGTGTTACTATTTGGGGGGTGGGCACAGGGTTTCTTTTTGAGTTGATGAAAAAAGTAGAAGTGAATAGTACCCCTCTCTCTGCTTAGACAAAACTGTAAATATCATCAATGTCACACAATAATGTAAAATTAGCTAAACAGGAAGGTTTTTGTTTACCCCAGATACCATTTTTTATTCAATTATTTTTTAAGGCAGAATCTCAGTATCTAACCCTAGCTGGCTTGTAACTCAGTATGTAGACCAGGCTACAGAGATTTACCTGCCTCTACCTCCCAAGTGTCAGCATTAAAAGCATTTGCCACCACACTTGGGTTAATTAATTAATCTTTACTTTCTCTTTATTGAGCATGTGTGTATATACATGCAAGGATGTGTGTATGTGCCAGAACACATGTGTATAGGACAGAGGGCAAAGTGTGAGAGTCAGTTCTCTGCTTCCACCGAGCGCAAGTCATCAGACTTGGTGGCAAGTACATATAGAACACCCACTGCACATTTCACCAGCCAACAAATAATCCATGAAAATCAGCTACATCATTGTCAGATGTCAGGAAATTAAAAGAAAATTTGGAGTTCCTTAAGGTAGAGTGGATTGCCAACTCTTCAGAGACCTAATACGTATGACACCATAACTACTGGTAGTATGTAGCCTTATATTCCAGGACATTTTAGATACCACACCATGTGCAGAACCGGGCTTTCCTGGCTGCTGATCATGGGAAAAATGTATATGTTATATATGTTCTGGTTCTCAAAAGGCAGATTCCCTTTTCTTCTCTGATTTAATTAAGCTTCTTTTTAAGGCAGTTCTATTAGATGAAGATTTATTAGAATGGAGATTCATTTTTAAAGAGAAAATAAACACAGAAGGTAATGTGATCTCTGAAGGAAAAAAAATCAATTTAGCTTGCCAGTGTTCAGAATTGTTTTAAAGGAAAGCCCCATAAATCTGGCTTTCTTGTTTTCTGTATAGGAACCAGGTCATTATAATACAGATTATTTAGATACTAACAATAGATTCCAGTAAACTTTTGAAACATGAAATACAGGTAACAGCATTTTGAATAACCAGTCTTTCTTCATACTGAGTAGATATTTGAGCATGCAAAAAAGTGTTCTTAGGAGCCTATTAGAAATTCAGATGCAAAAATTCCTTTTATCTGATCATGTAAAAGTGGATTAATATGGATAATACCAACAGAGAAAGATAAAAATAAATCATGTTGGATATTCAATAATCCATTACTCAAAGATAAAAGTTTTCTAATAGCCATTTAAAAGAAATCAAAGAATATATAAATTTTAATTTAGCATAACATTGCATCACATCTTAGTTTTGAGAGTCTTCAGAAGTGTCTAGCTGCAGAAGGGTGGCTATTCATTCACTTACTACTTGGAAATGCCAAAGTAAAGGAAATTGTACAGGCCTAAACATCTGAAATTAAAGGAAGTTAAATTCCTCACACTAAAAACCTCTATGGAGAAAAGTGAAGGTAGATAGCACTGAGCAAAACTGCAGTTAAGAAAGCCAATTATTTTTATTAAGAAAATAAGTTTTTCTGTGATAATTCAGATATAAGTGGTAAATGGATAACGACAATAGTCAAAGGAAGGGCGGAAGTTTGATGTTACAGTGATTTATCCAAAACAAGAAGTGATCATAAGAAATGAGAAGTGAAATATACTGACGTAGATGTAAATCTAGAATCTGGTAAGTTTGGTTTATATTTAGAAGCTTCAAGGGAAGAAACTTAAATCTTAAATTAAAAAAAGTATTTGTTGAAAAAGAAGAGAGTGTTTGAGGTGAAGCCTCATCACAGAATGTCCATCTGACTAGCTATCCACGCTCAAAATGCAAGCACATAGGATGAGCAACCCTAGTGTGCAGTCATGACACTAGAAGGGAACACGAGACTAGGAAAAGATGCACAGAAGAAGGTAAGCAGGGCATGAGAAGATGAACTCATGGTTAAAGTGCTTGTTGAAAACCTAGGGCCCAGAGTCTGGATGCCCAGAACCCATGATAAAAATCATACAAATGCTTTGACCAAGGCAACGCTTAGAAAACATTTAATTGGGGCTTGCTTACAGTTTTAGAAGGCTAGTTTTATGATCATCATGGAGAAAATCAGGCAGGCATGGCACTGGTATGGGGTCTGAAAGCTTTCCTTCATGACCCACAGGCAACAGACCAAAAGAGAATGGCACTGGGCCTAACATGGGCTTTTGAAACCTCAAAGCCCAGTGATACACTGTCTCCAGCAGGGCCACAGCTTCTCCAGCAAGGCCACAGCTACTCCAACAAGGCCACAACTACTCCAACACGGCTACAGCTACTCCAGCAAGGCCACAGCTACTCCAGCAAGGCCATGCCTCCTCTTCCTTCTCAAACAGCTTGCCAACTGGGGACTATACATACAAATATTTGATGAGGACCAGTTTCATTCAAACCACCGCAACATGTTTTCTTCATAACTCCACCAGATTTTCTTCAATTTTATCCCTATATTTAATTTTCAATGTACAACTCTTTGGCTTTATGTTTAAATCTTGTATTTGGGGTATGGTGTTATTGTAGATGATCTTGTTTACTCGTATTTCAGAAACTGTAATTGCAAGATGTAAAATTGTTTTATATGTTGATTTTTATAACCTGAAATTATACTGAATTTGTTTCTTAATTCTCTCTCTCTCTCTCTCTCTCTCTCTCTCTCTCTCTCTCGGTGGGACTTGGATATGAAGCCTCAGTATGAAACCTCAGGACCAAATTATAAAGCAAAAGATGGAAACAGACCTAGTGACGGAGATATATTGTGCTGATCAGCAAAGTTATTCATTGCCACATTCTCAAAACACTGGGCATTCCTTATATGCCAGGTACTCTACTAAATGCAATAAAGGCACAGAAAAGCATAGCCTGGAGCCCCTATCTTCAATGCATTCCTATTTTTTTTGGCAGAAGATACACAAAGGCCTCCCACTATGTTTCTACAAGGTTGCAGTGACTCAGTTCTAAGGTTTTAATAAGCATCCAACCTGTAGCACCATTAGAAGATGTTGGAAATTTTAGGAGGTGGGGTTTGGTAGAAGAGAGTTAGGTTATTGAGGGCATATACTAAAAGAGGGTATTGGGGCCTTGGTTCTTTTTATCATACCTTTGCTTCCTGGCTCCCATGAGGTTGGTAGCTTCTTCTACCATGTGCTTCTGCCACAATGGACTGCTTAATCACCCATGGACTCAAATGTAGCAGGGACAATGGATTGAAACCCATGAAAATGTGAATCAAAACAAACCATTTGTCATAGTTATGGAGAACTGATTGGAAGTTACGATACATAAAGTGAGCTAGGTTTTAGCGGACAAAGAGATTTTTCCTGAGTGGGAGAAGAAGGAATGGTTCCTGGAGAGCTGTATTAACAAATACTTGAAAGAAGTAGTGACAGCTGGCCATTCTTACGTCATAGAGATGAGGAGTAGGCGGAAGGAAGATAGTAGGTGAAGTGCTCCATACAGGCGAACAGGACCAAAACCATGAGTGTCTTTGAATATGGTTTTGATTAAAACTATCAGGGTCAGAGACTTACACCTTTCCTGGTGGAATAGGACACCAGAGTAAGGGCGTAAACAGAACTCAGTCAGATTAATACCACACTGAGAGACAGGCTCAAAAAGACGTAGCTCTCAGCTGGGCGTTGGTGGCGCATGCCTTTAATCCTAGCACTTGGGAGGCAGAGGCAGGCGGATTTCAGAGTTCAAGGCCAGCCTGGTCTACAGAGTGAGTTCCAGGACAGCCAGGACCACACAGAGAAACCCTGTCTCGAAAAACCAAAAAAAAAAAAAAAAAAAAAAAAAAAAAAAAAAGACATAGCTCTCAGGACAGCCCTGGGAAGTCCATTCAATGAGTCTAGACAAGAAGCCATGGGGACACCACTTGACCAGTCAGTAGGAAACAGGCAAATAAGAGAGTAGAAAAGAAGAAGAAGGAGGGCAGGACTTAGCGACTGAGTAGGAAAAGAAATATGGTGCCTTACTTGTGTGCCCAGACCTAGAGGGTCACTTACCAAACTGAGAAGGAAAGCAAGTAATGTCATCTTAGGTGAAGAGGATGGATGTCTTGGGCGGTCTCAGGCTTGAGCTGTTTTAGAGAAATCCTGGAATGGAAGAATACCAGCAGCATCCAGGCTCAATACCATAACCCAAGCACTGCAGAGGCCAATCAGAAAGACTGCAGATTTAAAAAATAAACATCTGGGTTATGTAAGCTCAGCTGGGGTTATGTAGTGAGCCCAGGAGTTGAGATATCAGAGCACAGATTTGAATATATAATGTAGTTATCGGAGAGGTTAATGAGGTCAAGAAAGCTTATCAAGTGTAGGAAAGAAGGAAAGGCTGAACAAGGCAAGGGATGCAAACAGCATTAGCAAGGAGAAGACGGGGCTTGTATCCTGGTCGTCCTGTTATCAGTCAAATGACTAACAGAAATAGTACTGATGTCACAAGGCAGGAGGAGATGCAGATGCTGGGTGCTTTGGGCACTGCCTGGAACACTGTGTACATTGAGGAGATGTCATCCTGCAGCTCAGCCAAGCACTATTCTAATGAATGTGGGCACAGAAAATAAAGCTGCAGTCACAGGACAGGATTCTGCAGCTCAAAGTTAGGTTTTGATGAACAAGGAAATGATTCAGAGAAATGCCTTTGATATTAAGAAAGAAAATTCTGAATAAAATTAGCACTCTAATAAGTAACAACATGCACACATACTCAAACCCTTGCAGTACAAGAAGATTGTCCATCCGTGGTGTTTATCTTATTTGATAGGAATAAAAAGTGGGGGTGGGAGACAGTGAGATGGCTCAGCAGATGAGGACACTTGTCAACAAGCCCAAAAACCTGAATTTGATCCCCAGAACTCACATGGTGGCCAGAAAGAACCAAGCACCCATGGGTGTTCTCTGACTTCCACAAGTACACTGGAGCATATCATTGCATGTGTGCATTCTCTCTCTCTCTCTCTCTCTCTCTCTCTCTCTCTCTCTCTCTCTCTCCTCTCAAACACATACACACACAAAGAGGGAGGGGGAGGGAGGCAGAGTCAGAGAAACAGAGCGAGACAGAGAGAGATGGAGAGACAGGGACAGAGACAGAGCTAATGACAGAGACAAAGAAGCTAAAACAAAAATACATAAATTTAAAGAACCAGAATAAATGGTGGGGGTTGACTTTCTATTTTTTTTATTGCATTGTTCACATTTTTATAACAAGACCATAATAATTTATAGGCAGAAAACAATTTGCAAATAGAGAATGTGATCACTAGCATAAATACATAGGAGATTCCAGGAGGGAAGTCCTTCATCTTGGCAACTACACAATCATTGGCCATGGTTTCAACAGGATGTTGATAAAACACACTTGTCAAATGTTATAAAACATCATATATGTATATAAAACCACTCATATATGCAGAATACTATCTAGACAGTTAATACCACCTAGGTTCTCTCTAATAACATTTTCCTTTCTTCTGTGTAAAAAGTAGAGATTGAATATTCAGAGTTCTGTGCTACACTAGAGAGATAAGTGAGCAGGTGTTGAGAGAATGAGGCTGGGCTGAGGAAGGGAGGCCTGCTCAGGATCTAGTGATAAAGCAGAAGACCATAGCTTGACAGCCAATGATTTAATTTAGAATACAGAGAAGTGGGCCGGGGCATTGGTGGCGCACACCTTTAATCCCAGCGCTTGGGAGGCAGAGGCAGGTGCATTTCTGAGTTCGAGGCCAGCCTGGTCTACAGAGTGAGTTCCAGGACAGCCAGGGCTACACAGAGAAACCCTGTCTCAAAAACAAACAAACAAACACACAAACAAACAAAAACCAGAATACAGAGAAGCAAATGTATTTCTAGCAGAAGTAAAAGAGTCAGAGATTAAAAGTGCATAGAAATAGGAAATTGTAAGACTATCTACTGCAAGTCTCAAAAACCAAACTAGCCACCACCAACACACACAAAAGCAGAAATGTTTGTAATGGGCATATTGGAAAGAACTTAAGCTACTTGTTCCATTCCTAAACAAGTCCATTGTTTATTGTGTTTATCTCTTGTCCTTTATAATCCTTCATACATGATTAGCATGAGCCTTGGCTTGTTTAGCCAGACATAGCCCAATGGAAAAATTTTAAAGGTGAATAAATGGTTAAAACATAACAAAAGGATTGTTGCTCCAGTCCCTTAAAGAAAGGAACCTTGTAAAAAGAGAATTCTTCATTTTTTTGCCTCAAATACTTCCACATGCATAAATCAAATTGTAGACCAGGTTTTACATGGTTACTGGAAATGAATAAAAAGAAGTTACATGGCTGTTCAAGATGTTACTCTATTTTTCTCAACAAGATTATGTAATAATACCTGAATTTGTAACCAAAGGAAGAAGGTGGGTGATGTAACAATTATTCATAGAGATAGGACTCGCTTTATAAAAGGTAGACTCCCGTGAAATGTTGCGAGGAATGACTGAATATGATTAGTTGCACCCCAAGTATCTCATCCTCACTTACAATATTGAAATACGCTGAAGTAGCACTTGGTAATAATAAAATAGCTATACACCTTTAAAAGATTTAATAAATTTGATCTTTTAAAATATTTAATATTTTTATAATCTGTAATTCATATGTCTCTCTTTGTATATACACAGCTTTGAAAACATGTATTAAAATTAATCAGCACTAGTCCACATTCTTCTTTAAAGAGTGGGATGATGCAGAATCTGCTTGTGAAACATTTTTCTGCTATTAAATTGATTTTGTACATGTTTTAGACTAAATAATAATATATTGAAGTACTATGAATTTAGGCACTATTTAATTATTACTGAAAATTGTTGCCCAGAAAAAAAGAAACTGCTTTGAATGTTCTTTCATCTATAAAACACAAGCAGTATATTTTTGTTTTGTCTGTGTGAGTTATTTCACAGCCAGATGCTGAAGTCCCAATATTTTTGTGATCTGGCCTGTAACTGGAATGCATCTTGGGGCCAGAGCATTTGGCCAGGTGGGCAATCCTCTCAGGTCGCTCTTCATCATGAAAAATGAACCAGAAAGTAAGATTACCGAAAGGCTCAGAAAGCTGTTTTCAATTTGCTCATCTTTTAAGCAGGTTCGAATAGGTACACATTCCTCACTGTGTAGCCATCACTGGCCTGGAGCTCACCTTATAAGACCAGGCAAACTTGAGGTTTCGGTCATCCTTCTACCTCTGCCTCCTCAGTGTTGAGATTACAGGCCAAGACAACCCGATGTTTCTAATTGAAGCAGAGGTAGAAATCACGTCCCACACCAGGATTTTAAAACCTGAAAGCCGCATTTCTCTTCAGCACCCACAGGTCTGACTAGGCATAGTTACACCATATCTGCCCCTCAATTCATCCTAGTACGTGTCTTTGAGTTTGTTCTCTGAATTAGTAATAAAACAACTGGAAAAAAGGGATGGCTTTGTTTTGGCTCATGCTGCCAGAGGGTTTAGCATGTCATGGAAGGACAGAGCAGTTCACATCATAGCGGCCAAGGAATCAGAGAAAGAGAATGTGGAAGCTCAGCTGGTTTCCTTCTTTTTTTCCTTTTTATCCTGTCCAAGCTCTTAGCTCGCAGGAGTACCAACCACATCCATGTTCCAGGCAGATCTTCCTGCTTCAGATAATCATCTCTCTAAATGCCTTCACCAACATGCCCAGAGGTGTGCCTCACTATCCTTTTAGGTGGCTCTTGTGTGCATGTGTGTGTGTGAACATGTAAGTGTGTGCACATGTGTGTGTATGATGTAGAGGTCAGAGGTCAATATTGGGGGCATTCTTCAATTGCTCAAGTACTATTATTATTCAATTGCTTTAATTAATTAAAATAAGAAAAAACTTTAATTAATTAATTAAGTGCATGTGTTAATATGAATTTATGTGCACCATGTGAGTTTACATGCTTGAGACCAGAAAGGAGCACTGAATCCCCCTGAAACCAGAGTTATAGATGCTGTAAGTCACCATGTGGGCTCTAGGAATTGTTACAAGAGTAGTAAGCACATAACTGCACTCTTTTCAGCTTTGTCACCAATTTGTAGAGAAAGAATTTCTATGTCGCTGAACATGGCGTTCATCCATGTGGCTAAAATGGCTGCTCACCGAGCTCCAGGGATCCTCTGCGTCTTGCCAACCACATCACCCTACCATTGCACTGAGGCTCCTTGGGAGGCGAACATCAAAACTCATGTCCTCATGATTGTCTGACAGGCCCTTTATGTCCTGAGCCATCTCCTCAGGCCTGCTTGGTTCTTAAAACAAACAAGCTATTAACCAAAACAAACCATCACATTCTGCAACACAAAAACCATGGCCTGCCTTTCATTCCTGCCAAGCGTTGTAGTGTGCACATCTAACTGATGGGCTCCTATTTACATCCTGAAGTCAAATAGCAGTCTTTAGATTTCCAGGCCCCACCACACAGGAGGATACACTGAGATTAGCAGTGGATGTCAACCAAGATACCATACACAGTGATCCATGTTCACGATTATGCCCACCACCTTTGGAGATGTCTTTCTTATACATATACAAGTCTACATTATAGCACCCCTTACTTTTATCATTTAAACCCTTTGACCTTGCCAATAAGAAGAAATCCAAGTCCCACCTTCGCACCAGCAATCAACTACATTGCCATCTTTAATTTTATTCTTATATGAATGGAGTGTGACTGTAGTCATGTAATGGAAAATATCGCTTTCTTCAAATTAGTAAAATCAACACAAAAAAAAACTAGTTGAGTTTTTGATCCAAGATATAATCAGAGAGAGATTTGATGTTTTGCTAGGTCAGGAAAGATTGTCAGCTAAGGCATGTGCAAACTTCGTGCTTTCTAGGAAGCACGAAGCTATCAAGGCACAAGGCACATGCCTTTAATCCCAGAACTTGGTAGTCAGAGTCAGGCAGATCTCTGGAGGTTTGAGGTCTGCCTGGTATACACAGTGCAGTCTAGGAGATTAGGGTTTGCATATTGAGACTCTGTTTCAGAAAAAAAAACTGAGCAAACAAACAAAAATCATGGATCTGAATGTTAAACAAAACACAGGAGTTTTAAAGAAATGGCCTAATTGTTGTTTGTTTGTTTGTTTTTCTTTTATTGTATATTTTCTTTATTTACATTTCAAATGTTATCCCCTCTCCAGGTTTCCCTTCTAGAACCCCCCTAATCCATCCCCCTCCCTCTGCCTCTATGAGGGTGCTCCCCCCACCCACCGACCCACTGATGCTGCTTGTATGACTTTAAAGCCTATTAGTTAGCCTGCATGAGACAATGTCCTCCTTTGCATGAGGACAGTAATAACTATCAGCTACGGGTGTTATAAAAAATAAAGCAGCAAGTATGAAAGAATTCCAGAGAGCATCTAGCATATATTAGATATTCATTGCTTTAATTATCCATCCATTCATTCCTTCATTCTATAAATATTTATTGAGCATCTATACCATGCCAGGTAGTGTTCAAAGTGCTTTTCAGGTGTTATTCAATAACACTGAGGGGGACAAAATATATGATGAGTTTGACCCTTTGGAGTTTATAAACTAGTGGAAGAGGCCACACAATAAATAAATGAACATAAATATAATTACATAATTACAAACTGGGATGTATGCCATGAAGTTAAAGATAAAGTGGCAGGAGAATGACCAGCAGGTGAGACCTAATTTAAATTGAGATGGTCCAGGAAGGCTTCTCTCTAGAAATGTCATTAAAACTGAGGGATGCATGGGAAGAAATTAACTAATTGAAAAGTAAGCAGAATGAGGCGAGTGGATAGTTGCTACTGATGCTCTGAGCTGAGTGATGATTTGCTAAGGATGATGCCCTGCACTGCATGATGCCTTGCACTGGATGATGCTCTGCACTGGATGATGCCCTGCACTGTATGATGCCCTGCACTGCATGATGCCTTGCACTGGATGATGCTCTGCACTGGATGATTCTCTACACTGAGGAATTTTCTGCCCTTGATGATGCTTTACACTAAGTGATGCCCTAGATGGTGTTCTGCACTAGATGATTCTCTGTACTACATGACACTCTGCACTGAATGATTCTCTGCACTAAGAAGGTGGTCTAAACGAGATGGCGCCCTTCACTGGATGATGCACTGGCCTGGATGATGCTCTATACTAGATTATGCTTAGCATGGGATGGTGATCTCACTGGGTGATGTTCTGCACTAGGAATAATCATTATTTCCATAAGTCGTCTTTAGGTACAAGTATAAGCTATCAGAAACCTAAGTTAAAAGAGAGAAAGGGGCTGACCTGAAGATGAGGAGGGATAGGGAAGTTCATGAATATTCTGAAGCTGCTCACACTGGCTCTCAAGTGCTGGCGGTGCACATCTTATCCCAACTCTGTGTTTAGTGACATCATGATGGTGACATGAAGCTGTCCATAGATGGAGTACTTATAACATCCAAGTCAGCATGCAACACAATAAAAGCCCCCTTCCTAGTTCTTAAAGCTTGGCTAGCACATCTGTGCAAGGGCTTGTTGTGTTTTTTAATATTTTGAACTTCATGTCACCATCATTATGTCACTAAACACAGAGGTGGGATGAGAGGTGCATCACCAACTCTTGTGAGCCTAACCATTTCACCTCCTTCAGCCCAGATTTCTGATATGGGAATATGTGTACCTGCAGACAACTTATAGGAATTCCACTGGTTCCTAATGTAGATGCAAATGCTTCCAAAAGAAACTAGAGTCCATCCTAAGTATTTCAGATAGAGTAATTATCTACAGCTTGTTTACAAATTGATTGTTTTCATCAGGGCAACTATATCCATATGTGTCACTATCTTTGCATCTGTCCTCCTCTGCTAGAGTCCTTCTGTGCTCCTCCCTCTCCACTGGTCTCTCCCACCACCTCCCCTTCTACTTCCTTATGACACGTATTCTATCCCCCCTCTCTATTTCCTCATACAAGATTTCTTTCTCACAATCCCTTTCTAGTTTCATGACCTACACACCAACACACACACACACACACACACACACACACACACACACGCACACAAATATATATACAAATATTAAATCTTGGTTCTTCATCATATGAAAGGAAGATGTGATTTTGCCTTTCTGAGACTGGCTTACTTTGCAGAACATGATCTCCAATTGCATCTGTCTTCCTGCACATGGAATGATTTCATTTTTATCTACAACTGCATAAAATTCAATTGTGTATATGTACCATATTTTCTGTTTCCATACATTAGTACCTTCCCTTTTCTGGCTATTGTGAATAGTGTAGCAGTAAATACCAACATACAAATATCTCAAATAGAGAATATTTTATACATAGAATTGCTATATGAGCACAGTAAGGTCTATAGTTGAATGTTAAAGTAATATGGCTACTGAAAATGCCAAAAAAGTTATCAATTCCAGGGCTGAAAACACAAATAGGTCTTCAGGCTTAGCAGCAACTGCCTTTGCCTATTGAGCTGTCTCAGTGGCTCTATTTTTGCATTTCTTATTAACAAGGATATTGGTAGCATATTTCTCCTCTCCTCCCTCCCCTCTCCTTTCCTCCCCTCCCCTTTCTTCTTCCCTCCCCTCTTCCCTCCCCTCCCCTCTCCCCTTCCCTCTCCTCCCCTCTCCCCTTCCCTTCCCTCCCCTCCCTTCTCCCCTTCCCTCCCCTCCCCTTTCCCTCCCCTCCCCTCCCTCTCTCCTTTTTCTCTAATTACTTCCAGGCAAGGCCTCACTCTTTAAAACAAGCCTCAACTCCAGCTCCTCCTGCTTCCATCTCCCAAGTGCTGTGATGGCAGGCGTGGTGGTGCATGAACTTCACAGTTTTTAATAGAGCACCTCATTCGACTTAGCAAACATTTGATCGTGAAACTACTGCTCACTCCACCTTCCTGAATATTTCCCAGAAACAAGGTGGAGAGAAATGAAGCAAATCAGTTATCTTGTATCATTCTGTTGACTTCTAAAATAAAGTTTAATAGTCCATCTTACCTTGTCTCCATTAGTATTGCTTTGGTCATTTGAATTAATTATTTTCTGAATTTCTGGTGAACTGTTAGCAGGGGAAAATGATTAGAGGTCTTCAACATGATGTATTTGGACAGAAGCTTCTTAACTTCCATTTTACACCTGGCATGCTTCTGAAGTTTTTGTTTCTTTCCATGTATACTACTAGCTTTAACTTTTAGCATTCTGTCTTGCAAAGAGACAACCAGCTGGGTGTAAATAGTGTAGGTGCCTTCGTCAATGAACCCTTCAGTGGAGAACTTGATTCTCACTGAGCATTGGGAATGCTTCAGCCTGTTAGCTATCATTACCCTTGACAAGCAAGTGGGCTTTAGATCTTTTGATAGGGAAGAAAACCCAGAATGCTCTGTTTAGATCTTGTGCTGTGATTTTTCAACAGAGTACCATCTAGAAGAAAAGTTTGAAGGTGGGGACTGAAAATTAAACTGATCTCTTTTACAATTTTACATGAGCCCAGCAGAAACCTGTCCACTGGCCTAAGGTGTATCTCCCACAAGTCTCTGCCTTTCCATGAAGTAACATATTGTACACACTAATCCTGCTGAAGAATCCACTGTCCCTTAAGCCTCCCTTGAATGGAGAAGGGAAAGCACAGCTTCCATGTCTTTTGCCATTACATGAGATTAGTTTACCTTTCCAGCAGCTTAAGCAAAATAACAGCTCAATGGACCTCCTAGGACTGGCCAAATCAGAAAATGGAACTCTAAAACCAGTATTATAGCTAGGCTTAATAGTTTTCTGATATTTGGTCTAAATTTTATTGCTATCAGTTGAGTATCTCTTTTTAAGCAATTTTATTTTCCTCCAAATTATGCACATATGTTTTGTGTAATAGATCTCCTTGTGGTAGAAAAAATAAGGGGACACTGAAAATTACATTGGTTATTTAGTTCTTCTTGTTATTACAATCAATGGTTTCTTTATGATCATTTTGTTAAGCTAGGCATTTATTATGTTTTCCTTTTCCTTTCTTTCTTTTTTTTTCCCAGTAAAGTCAAAGCTGTTGGCCTCTTATCTCCCTGTTCAGAATTTTCCTCCCATCTGATGAGAAAGTTGATAACGGAGTCTTTTCATCAAGGTGCTTTTGAGGTAATTTTTATGTTTTTGTTTAACATGGCTCAAAGAGTAACTCCCCTTCAAATCAAGATGCAGATGCTGATTAAAACACATAGGTGTCTGCTTTCCTGCGTGTTGGCCCAGTGCCTGGAAGGATCATGCACCAGCAGGTGGATGGGATTGTGGCTGATCCACCTGTCATGAGAACGGACTGTGATGAAACCTAGGCTGTACTCCAGCAAAAATCAGGATCTCCATGCCTTTGACTAAATCACTTCAGATCAAGCTTCTATTATGATAGAACTAAGTAGTGGTTTTCAAAATTAAAATCAGCAAGGGCTGCAGTATGCGTTTTCCCACATTGTGGTAGATTCTCGGGGGATGAGAGCAGAAACAATACTTCAGTAGAGTGACTACAAAAGGTGGGTCCAATCTTCTCTTCTCCCTGCTGGCCACTGTTGTCCTAACCCAAGCTTGGCTAGATAACTTACTGGGAGGCACAGGTCATTACCCAATATGTAGAAACTTAAGGAGAACTTACGGATCTCTACTTGTACACTTCTGCTATTGCCTCCACTGTGAGAGAATAAATAGGTTGGGTAACTGGTGACTAAGAAACACAAACCCAGCCATTCTTAACCACCCACATTGTGGATAGCTCATGTCTGACTTGTTGATGCATCTAGTCTGAACACAACACACACACACACACACACACACACACACACACAAACCCTCATCACTTTAAGCTATTGAGACTTGAGGTGGCATGACTGCTCATCTCCATGTGATTAACAATTCATAAAATCAGTGTTGGAGAAACATTTGCTGAGTACCTAGTAGGATCTGGGGTGATGCAAAGATGAGCAAGGCATAACAGTCATTGCCTTCAGAGTGCTTAGACACTAGGCAAAGACATGAATGTGTCAATATGTAATAACAGTATAAAACAGTGCTAAATATAAGCAAAAACACCATGCTATGCAAACACCACTCAGTTTCAATGTTTAAAACAGAATGCTTTAAATATGAACACTTATTGACTCACAAGTATCTACTTGTATCTATCTACACATGAACACCTTCATACCTGTGAATATTGCATTCACAGAATAATACCTGGCATCAGAATACTCACTCATACTGTCACAGAAAGTGAGTGTTTTACCCCTTTGATATCTAAGTTTTGTTTTTACCATTTGAGATTGAGGTGTGGATTTCTTGACATCTTGAGCCACAAATATGAGGTGATATGTCTTTCAATGGGAAGGAAGCAAAATATTGTTTGCCTTGTAAGAGTCTCTACAAAATGAAGAGAAAGAGTACATGCATGCTATATACTCACTAATAAGTGAATATTAGTAAAAAAAAAAAAAGTGCAAAATTCCCAAGATAGAGTCCATGGAACTCAAAAAGGTCAATAAGCCAAGTGCTCAAGTGAGGACTCCTCAGTCCTACTTGGGAGGAAGAGCAAAGCAATCACAAGAAGGGAGGGACATCTGTGGGAAAGGAGACAGGGAGGGGAAGGGGGAACATGATCAGGTGTTGGGTGGGGGAAAAGGGCTGAAGCCCCGAGGGCCAGCAGAAACAATGGAAACAGGCAACCTTGGGAGGTAGGAGATGGGGAGGGGGACCCTCCAGAATATACTAGAGACCTGGGAGGTGAGAGAATCTCAGGACTCAAAGAAAGGGAGGGACCTTAGATGAAATGCCCTACAGTGGGGAGAGGGAACTTGTAGAGTTCACCTCTAGCAGAAAGACAGGGTACCAAGTGAGGGATGGGGTTGCCATCCCACAGTCACAACGCTCACCCATAATTGTTTCTGTATGAAAGAACTACAGGGACAAAAATGGAGAGAAGCCTAAGGAATAGAAGGTCCAGTGACAGGCCCAAAGTGGGATCCAGCTCAAGGGGAGGTCCCAAGACCTGACACTATTACTGAGGCTATGGAACACTCACAAAAAGGAACCTATCATGACTGCCTTCTGAATGACCCAACAAGCAGCTGAAAGAGTCGGATGCAGATATTTGCACCCAACCAATAGAGAGACACTGCTGACTCCTGTGGTTGAATTAGGGAAAAGCTGGAAGAAGCTGAGGAGGGCAACCCTCTAGGAGGACTAGCAGTCTCCATTAACCTAGACCCCAGAGATCTCTAAGACACTGAACCACCAACTAGGCAGCATACACTACCTGATATGAGGCCCCCAACACATATACAGCAGAGGGCTGCCTGTCTGGGTTCAGTCAGACAAGATGCACCTAGTCCTCAAAAGAATGGAGGCCCCTTGGAGTGAAGAGTTCTGGTGGGGTGGGTGGTGGGGTGGTGGGGACATCCTTGTGGAGATAGGGGGGTATGGAGGAGGTATGGGATGGGGAATAGTCAGAGGGTGGACCAGGAAGGCGATAAAATCTGGAGTGTAAAAACCAAACCAAACCAAACCAAACCAAACCAAACCAAAATCTCAGTGATCAAGCCTTTCCCCAAACCAATTTAAGTCAAAATGTTTGATGCTCTGGAGGGGCAGAGGATGGCAGATGTGATAGTTGCTTTCACTATCAAATGGATGGAATTTCTATTTGCTATAGAAGCATCTATGAGGCTGTTTGCAGAAAAATTTCAACCGATCAGGGAAGACCTACTATGGGAGTGTTCCTGTCCTGTGAGGACCCAGACTAAATTAAAACAGTGAACTAGGCACTGGCTTTCTCCCCTCTGCTCCTGAGCAGGAACGCAGGGGGATCAGCTACCTCACCTTTCTGCTGCCAGGCAGGGCTCTCAAACTGAGGCCAAAGAAACCCTTCTTTCTTTAAATTGCTTTTGCCAGATACATTTAAATAGTAATGGGGAAAGTAACTAACACAGGGGGTAAGCCCAAATACCTGCATTTTTAAATACAGCTTTGGTCTTTTAATGCACGAGCACTTCAGAGAATCACTGATTTAAAACATTGAATAGAAAAAGCGAAGGGAGGAGACCATGGCAGAGAGCCTCACTGAGACTCCTATGCTATACACACGTTACTATATAACTGTTATGTTACACAAAATCTTTCTAACTGCTCAGAGAAATGTAAAGCTATCCAATATTGAGATATTGTAAAGCTGGATCAAAGTATATATTAAACAAATCTTCAAAGATGGAGAGTCACAAGTGAATGTCTTGCTTTTTTTGGGGTGGGGGGTAGGTAAAAATTATACCCAAGTTTAAATCCAAGGAAGACAAGAATAATTGAAGACAATAAATGTATAACATAACTTAAATAGACAGATAGGTGAAGTATTTTTCGTAATTTCACTAAAACTGAATCTATTTAGTTTGTTCTACATAGGAAAATGAATGTCACAAACTTCTAGCCATTGGGGTATTCATGCTCAACCTATTGAATCTAAAACATCCTGGATACAGAAATGATCTATCTAGATTACTACTGGAGAGACCTTTGAAATGTTTGGGTACCAGTGACATTTAATGGATTATGTGAAAAGAACACTTCCTTATGCTATACTTCATAATTTTTTGTTGTCTTTATAGTATCTCATGCAGTCTAGGCCAGCATCCAACTTGCTATGCAGCTGAT
Organism: Apodemus agrarius; assembly: GCA_964023405.1. Taxonomy (NCBI): domain Eukaryota; kingdom Metazoa; phylum Chordata; class Mammalia; order Rodentia; family Muridae; genus Apodemus; species Apodemus agrarius. Next base: position 38,602,450 of record OZ030014.1, on the reverse strand, counting down.
ATTAGCCTTGAACTCTTTATCCTCCTTTCTTGAATTTTCATGTGTTGCAATTACAAGTTCGTGCCAAAGTGCTGGTGCCGTTACATCATGTTTCAACCTTAGAGACCCTTGAAAACCTGCCAATGGCAAAAGAACTTCTTTCTGTGAAAGTACATATACTCAACTAAACACAGAGTCTTTCCAGAAAATAGAGAATCTGCCAGTGCTGATCTCTGGATTGAGTCCCCCAAAGACTGTGGCTGTGCTACATGTTATTCAGGTATCCATTAATTTGTGCTAGCTTGATGTGCAAAGGCTTCATCTCAGAGAATTAATAAAGCAGGGAACAAATTTAGTAAATGAAGACTTGCAGTAATGAAAGGCCAGTCCCGGAGGCCCGGGGCTCAGGTCCTGCTAGTGGTGCGGTATGTGCCACCTTGCTTGTAGTAGACAGCACTTTCGGGTTTTCCTCTCTGTGTTCTTTATCTCTATTTGAAACTCTTCTCTGAAAAGTTATGGCAAAGCACATCTAACATAAAGGCTGGCATGTTAAATTGTTTTTTAGTGTACTCAAGTGCAACCTCTATAACACTAACTAAAACTACTCATTAAAGGAAGAACTCTGTATTTTTCATTCCCTACAATTCCTGGCTACTACTATTCTGATTCTGTATCTATGAATCTCTCTCTCTTTCTCTCTCTCTCTCTCTCTCTCTCTCTCTCTCTCTCTCTCTCTCTGTGTGTGTGTGTGTGAGTGACTACAAATTAAACATTAAACCTAGGGTCTCACACATTCTAAGCAATGACTCTACAACTGAGATATATCCCTATTTTTCTTTTTTACATTTTAGTTTAGATGGGGACGGTTCTCACTAAGTTATCTAGGCTGGTCTTGCATTCTCTTTATCACAGGAAGGCCTTGAGCTTCAGCTTCTCAAATACCTGGATCACAGGTCTGCCATGACAGACTCGACTTAGGATAGCTAAAAGATGGAAGGAATGTAAGTATACATGGAACCTTAAAGAAATACATTTTGACCCATGACAACCATGGATGAGCCTGCAGGACACTGTGCTAAATGAAGTAGGACACAGAATGCACATATGTGCATGCAACACACACACACACACACACACACACACACACACACACAAGAGCACACACAAAGCACCTTCACATTCATAGAGACAGAATTTTATCAGTAGTCGTGAGAGCCAGCCCCACGGTCAGGAGAGTGGGAGAGCTGGTCCTGTCTCTTATTAGCTGTAGTACTTAGGAGAGTAGGCCCTGTGCTGTGCCTGAACTGGGTCGCACAGTGGAGCTGGACCTGGTGGTGTGGGTGTGGGTGTGGGTGTGGGTGTGGGTGTGGGCATGGGTGTGGGTGTGGGTGTGCTGGCCGCAAGGGCATGAGAGCAGGAGGGCTGATCCTGTCCTTTCTAGCTGCTGCTGCATTGAGTAGGCTGTCCAGAACTTTGCCAGAGAGCTGACCTTGTTGGTACAGATGCAGGACAGCTGGCAGGCTGACCAGCCCAGATACCACCCAGGACCAGATTCAGGGTTCTGAATTGATCCACTCTAAAATCGATATCGTCCACAAACTGTGGGAGTGTGTGAAAGGCCAGTCTGCTGATCCAAAGCTGGATGTCCTCCATGACACAGGGCATTAGCAGGATAACCAGAAGGAGTCCCAGGGAGGAATCTGATATTGATGGTGTGGTGGCAGAAGCCAGAGGCCTTGAACCAGACCAATGACTGATTGCAATGAAAAAAATAGACCCACAAAGATCAGGAAATTAGTAAGGGGCTATGGGCAGGGGAATTTCAAGGCATGGAAGACAGAACACAGTGGTATAAAGAGTTTTTATTTACCATGTATAATTGTCATTACTGTTAAGTAGGCTCACTCTTTCTGATTCTTTCTCTACTTTGGCAGGCTGGTTCAACTTGATTGTTCTGGCTCAAAACATCTCTCCAAGCTGACTTATTCAAATCGGTTTCTCTCCGTTTCTCACTGAATTGTTCTACTTGGCCTCAAACTAACTCTGGCAATCTGTTATAATCTTCTGGATCCTTTTTATTCTCTGGTTTGTTCTGTCTGCACCTGTTTCTCTGTAACTCTGTCCCAGTAAAACTGCCTCTGCTCTCATGAACTCATGAACAAACTCAACTGCACTACAGTGCACTCAGGTGTTTGGACATAACCCTGTGTCTATATGGATTGGACTCCACCCCTACAGTCACTGCCAGGTTTTCCCCCCGCCCCACAGTTACGTGACAAGAGCCAGGTAACCCATCCCACTATAAAAGGGGACGCCAGGCCCCTCCTAGCGCTCTTGCTTTCTCTTGCCCTTAAGCTCTCTTTTTTCTCTCGCCTCCCTGTTCCCTCTCTCTCCCATTCTTCTCCCCCCCTTTCCACGTGGTCATGACCAGCTCTCACCCCTCTATCTTTTCTTTCTCTCTTTACTTCTCTATCTCTTTTTCTTTTCCTACATCTCTATAATAAAGCTTTGAAACCATGGGCTGTCTCTTCTTATCAAAATCTGCTATGTAGGAGGAAGGGAACAGGTCTCAGCATCTCTAGCCGCCAGAAAGGACCAAAGACTCTTCTGCCTAGCCAGGCTTCCTCTACAGGTACATGGCGCTTGTACCAGAATGGCCCCCACATTCTGGACAAAGACATTCCCGCTAGCTGGGCAGTCTCCCTCCACAGGTTCACAGGCGCTCACCATCCCCTCACAGGTATGCGGCCCCGCCCGCTTGTTTTCCCTACACTCAGGTGAACAGATCTGAATTGTTCTTTCTTTCCTGTCCTCCTGAGAGTGGGGTATATTCTATCTCTAAATCACTCTATCAAATCTTCCTCTTATTTTTACTTTGTCCCTTGATTAGATTTCACTTTCAAACATGGCTGTTTCCTTCTACAAACTAACCTGTAGGGACTAAAGATATGTACTAAGGGCATGTCTGTAACTCAGCCAAAGGGATTAAAGGTTTGTCGTTCTACTTGACCACATACACCTAGAAGGCTTTTGGATATGATCTCTTGCTAGAACAGTCATGTTTCCGGATTCAAATTCCTCTACAACAATTTAAGCTAAAAAGTGTACTAAGTTTAACTATTACAACAGAATAATTATCACACCCACAAATTTAACAGTCTAAATGTTCTTATGAAGATCCATTGATGCGATGATCCTTCCTAATTGAAGTCCTGTTTACTTGTCCTTCAGCAGATGTCCCTTTCAGTCTCAACATTTTCCAGTTCTGCTAGTCTGATCAAAGATCTGTCCTTTTTTTTTTTTTTTTTTTTTTTTTTTCCAGCTGTCCTAACGCAGGGGGCTCAGCTTTCTACATGATCTGCACTGGTGCACTTCTATGTCTCTTTCTTTCATTTGGAAGATTCTCTTACTCAGATTGAATCTTTATCAATTTGAATGGAACCTATAGGCTTTCATTGCCTGTGAAAATACAAACAAAACCTCTTCTCCAACATAACACATTCTGGACTTCCAGTCTGATATTAAAATATCTTTATAGTATACAGGTTGACCTAATTTAGCCTTTTTCTAGAATCCCGTGTCCTTCAACTAACCTTACTCACCATTTCTGTTTATCAAGCTAAAATTAGATCTTTATGAATCCATACATAAGCTAGACACGTAAGCACTCATATTCCATCCCTAATCTATTCCAGCAAGCCAGGTTTCTCACCCATTTAAACACAGAAACAATCAAGCCATATTGCATTAGATGTCAATATATAGTGTCTCCAATACCTAGTTTGATTTTCACAAGTTGCTCAGTAGATTCCTAACAGGAAAACTAAATTAGGATGAACATTTGGCCCAGACGTCCAATCCATCTTGCTCCTACACCACATGTGTAGCTAGAGGTACATTTAGATGATTCCAGTCCCCCCACCCACCCCAAAGCCAGCCACCCCATCTTAACTTTTTCCTAACTGAAGTGCCAACCCATTTTAAATATACCTCTCTAATTCCTAGCCTGTAGAAATTTTAAACATAATAAAATGATTATAGTCCTCTGCCTCAAGACCATGAGCTTTTTCTACCCACATTAATATTTGGAACACACTGAGGTAAGTGCCCATGAAGTCAACTGTCCCACACAGGACAGAAAGCTATGTTTTGTTGATGAAATTATTTAAATCTCAGCCCAGGGCTTCTACCTAGCCTTAGGTTATTGAGTTCTGAGATAACACACAGACACAGACACAGACACACACACACACACACACACACACACACACACGGCCTTTATATTTTAAATAAGCCTTAAGTAGTACAATAGCTGGGAAGTTGCCTACCTTCTGTGTTGTTAGAATCTGTTTTCTTCTCAGAAACCCCAAGTTATCACTTACTATGTTCCATCTGGGCTGTTCTTAACTCCAATTGGGCAGCCCTCAGAGTCATGTCCCTTTGACGTTTAACCCATCATGGCTTTATTGGACAAAAAGGGGGAGATGCAGTAGGTTGGCCCGATATTGCTTGTATTCTATTGGTAATTTGATCCCCCCAAACTGGTGGCCCCAGAGAGGAGAGCATCTGCACATAGATGCTAGCTAAGTGATCCTGCTCCCCCAGTTAATTCTGATTGGTGAATGAAGATGTCAACAGCCAATAGCTGGGCAGAAGAGACATAGATGGGTTTAGGTTTGGTGAGCTTTGGGTTGGAGAAGAGCAGGAGAAGAACATACAAGAGGAGCAAGGAGGAGCCACGATAGGTTAGCTGAGCCCTAAAAGCGTGGCCCTGTGGGCTAGCCAGTTGGAGTTAGGAGCAGCCCTGGTAAAACTTAAAAAATAGTAATAATTCAGTGTTATTGATAAAAAGTAGATTCTAACAACACAGAAGGTAGGCAGCTACCCAAAGCAGCACAATATAAAGGCTGTGGGTGTGTCTTTCATCTGAGAACTCAATAACCAAAGGGGTAGAAATTCTGGACTGGGGATTTTACCAATTTCTACTATAATGTTCCTTCCAAAAACAAGGTAGCTCTGAGAACTGTTGGCCTAAGCCACCAGCATATGCCTACCAGTGGCTGAGTGTGTGTAGCTCAGTGGTAGAGCAGGTGTTTAGTATGAATGAGGTAATGTGCATGTATAACCACGAATACACATAAAAATAAATAAACAAGTAAATAAATGTCAGTGTTTCTATGCATGTTTATGGATATATAACTATCATTACTGGTCTGATGTCACAGTTTTCTACTCTCACCCACACTGAAGTCTCTGACTAAGCACCTTTCTTTCTGACATGGTGTGTGCTAGAAATTACCTCTACATGCCCAGAGAACTAAATAAACATATATAGGCTTAAGAATTCTGTTTCCCCCTTTTCCCTGAGAGAAAGATTTGTTCCTTTCTTTTGTTTCTTTGATGGTGACCATACTGGCTGGAGTGAGTTGGAGTCTCAAATCTGATTAAGCTCAAATAAAGACAGAAGTTTAGCTTTCATTGGCTTTGTTCACATTTATTTGCTATCAGCAAAATATATGTGCACTGTAGTTACAGGACTATGAGGACACGCCAGACTTTTCCTGTTTTTGATGTGTTGTTTTATTTGTTCTTGTTTTTTCCTTATCTATTTTGTTGTTTCTCAGAGTGAGCAATGCATGGACAATGGTTCAGTAAGGGTTTCAGTCCATCGTTATCAAAGAAGCAGTTAGTTGAAATTCCACAGACTCAATGACTTGCCTTCTTTCATTTTGAGTCTGCAGTGCCATATGCCAGGTTTTCTTCTTTTCTGTATATTTGTGGGCATTTTTTTTTTTGCAGGAAATCATAAGGTTGCCTATCAGATATGTCTAGACAGTCTCTTCGTGAATCTCAATAGTAGACACACCCCTAAAGGCTTTTGCTGTAGGACTATACCTTCAAATGTTTTAGCATAAGATATGAAAGTTAAATGAGAAAATATTCTGATATATGAAATCTAGCTCTACTCCAGTTTTTCAAAAATGCATCTGTTCATGTCTTAAGGCATACATAAATGAATTGATAATTTGATATCAGGGGGAGTTGGCTACACATGTGACACATTATGACGCTACAGAATTTGGAAGGAATAGCATTATGTTCTGTAAGTACTTTTGATAGAATAGTATTACAACTTCTGGTATTTAAGTGTGCAAACTAAATTGACATTAACTTTCGCATAGTATCTAATGCCCTTAAAATAGCCAGATTAATAGAAGCTGTAAATTATTTCATATTAATCTGTTTTAACTGTTTAGAAAATACTTAAGTAAAAAAAAAAGACCACTACAGGATTTTTGTGTTAAAAAGTCAACAGAAAATAATATTAGTTTGTCAGGTTCATGAAGTCAACTTTCTTATGAGAAAATAGACCCCAAAGAAGAGCCATCAAGTGAACTGTTGAAATTTGGAACAAAAACATAGAAAATAAAACCTATTTCATTTTATTTGGATTATGTCATTGTAGCATTTTTAAAGGAAAGAAAATGACTTTATAAATTTACCCATTAAAATACTCAGTGTATGATGTTGTATATTACTTGAGGCTTTGTCTATAATAGTCCCCATGTAATTTTCTAACTGGACTCATAACTCTTTTTGTATCCTTGTGCCTGAATATGCATGATTTCTCCTTTCTGCTTATAGTTAGGACTTATGTCTTTACAGTATATGAGCACAAAAGGCTATGCTATATTTGCCATGGGAACCATCATTTTTAAGACCCCTGTGCTTGTAAAATCTTTACCTTTATTATGGTACTATAAAGTAGATTTTGTATTTTATAGAGAATTCCACATAAAAGTAGCACAACGCTGCTTCAGTGCATGGCCTGTGGAGATGGTTTCATGATATTGTGCCTTTTTTTTTTAAAGTTCCTCATCCATTAGAAGCTCTTTGACCAGCCTCTGTTGTCGGCTACTTGTCAATTGCCTTATATCGCTATTCCTGCGTCTTCAGATCGCCCTTGTAGTGGAATGATTCAATACATCTTTTGTCATGGAACTTCACACTTACTCCCAACTCGATTAAGCAGACCATATTCCTGCAACATATTAGCGTGGCTTTTGTGGGATGCCTTGCTTAAGCCAGTAGAATGTAAGCAGAGATGATTGTGTGGCTTTTGAGGCAAAGCCTTAGGAAAGACAGGCTGTCTCTTTGTCCTCTGTGTCTACCTTTGTCTGGTGTCTGCCATGAGTAGAATACAAATGTGCTGCATGTGGCTGTGTGGAGGTTTGAACGAGATGTGCCCTGTATGTCTGCGCCATTTGGATACTTGGTCTCCAGTCTGGTGGCTGAGTGGGAAGGACTAACGAGTGTAGTCTGTTGGAGGAGGGAGGGAGGTGTTAAATGCTCCTGCCATCTCAGTAAGCTTTGTTTGCCTCCTGCTCGCCACTCGAGATGGAAGCTCTCAGCTGCTCTTGCCGCCATGCCTTCCCTGTCTTCAGGGACTCCAATCCATAGGAAATAGAAACCAAAAATAAACGTTTCCTTCTATAAATTGCCTCGGTCATGGTTTTTTAATCACAGACATAGAAAAGTGACTGAAGCAAGTTGCTCCTCCCAGAATATATGTGGGAAACAAAAGGCACACAGAGCAGAACTGAGCTCAATCAAGCCTAAAGTCCAATGAAGCCAATTTTGGCTCAGCCAATCCAACCTATAGGTCCTAAGAGAAGAAAGTAAGTGTTTGCCTTTTGTTGAGATGTTGGAGTTGATGGTCATACTTCATTGTTGGGGCAGTAGCTAACTGGTATCATTCACATAATTGGTTCCTAAGCAACTGTCTTCCTTTGTGTCTGCTGAGTGTTTTTAACTGGTCATTCAATTGGGTGGAATCAACTCAATGTTCCAAAGACCAAATAAGACATCTTTGCTACACATTTCCTAGGGTACAAAAAATACTACTGCCTTCAATATTAATATTTCAGCTATGTACTGACTAGTTTTGTGTGTCAACTTGACACAGGCTGGAGTTATCATAGGAAAAGGAGCTTCAGTTGGGGAAGTGCCTCAATGAGATCCAGCTGTGGGGCATTTTCTCAATTAGTGATCAAGTGGGGGAGAGCCCCTTGTGGGTGGTACCATCTCTGGGCTGGTATTCTTGGGTTCTATAAGAGAGCAGGCTGAGCAAGCCAGGGGAAACAAGCCAGTAAGGAACATCTCTCCATGGCCTCTGCATCAGCTCCTGCTTCCTGACCTGCTTGAGTTCCAGTCCTGACTTCCTTTGGTGATGAACAGCTGTGTGGAAGTGTAAGCTCAATAAACCCTTTCCTCCCCAACTTGCTTCTTGGTCATGATGTTTGTGCAGGAATAGAAACCCTGACTAAGACAAGCTACTTTTCGAAAATAATTTCTTCATAGACACTAGCTTAATAAACTGCTAATAGTAACGAGGCTCAGCTACTGGAACTACTGGGGTTAACGCATTGGAGCTTATATATTCCTGTGGAAAGGACTTAGGCAATAGATTTTCATCCTTTTATGTCATATTAAAATGTATCGAACTAGTATCGAACTAGTTCAAGCATTCTCATGATCTTGTGAAGATTTTTTGTGTGAATGAATATTCTATACTCACACCTCATTCATATGTGTTTGTATCACTGGCAGACAGACTTGAGGACAGCTTCTTTGTTTTGTTTTGTTTTTGTTTTGTTTTTTGTTTTTTCGAGACAGGGTTTCTCTGTGTAGCCCTGGCTGTCCTGGAACGTACTCAGTAGACCAGGCTGGCCTCAAACTCAGAGATCCACCTGCCTCTGTCTCCCAAGTGCTGGGATTAAAGGTATGCACCACCACTGGCCGGATTGAGGACAGCTTCTAATATTCTTGAGTCTTGGAAATACATGGCTATATAATATCCTCCTCTTAAGTCATGCTTAACCAAGAACATGTAATGGTGAGCAGAATGTCACGTCCATGATTATATTCTTTGTCCTGTCATTTCTGGACTGTCTCTGTCTCTCTCTCCTCTCTCTCTGCCCTGTTTTATTGCAGCAAGCTTCTATGTGATAAGGCTTGAATCTCAAGATCTGTGGAGTAGCCTCTAGTTAATAGAGATTGAGGCTCCTGATTGTAAAACTCTCAAGTGACTCACTTTTGCCACCTCCAAACAGATAGATGGCAACCTCAGTTAACAACTTAACTACAAACCTACAGAGACACCTGAAAGCTAAGAACCTAGTTAAACCATGTATTGTTGACCTACAGAAGTTATGGATTTAGAAATGTATGCTGTTTTAAGTTGTTAAATTCATGTCAATCTGGTACTTTTCATCACATAATATTCTCTTTAATCAGTTAGCAAGTTGATAGTTTCTATAACGTGATACATATTTACTTTTATTCGTTTCAGTCATTTATTGATCTTAACAACTTGGATGACCTAGTAGAGGGATTGTTTGAGTCCAGCCTAGGCCATATAGGTCTGTACCAAAGACCGACCGACCAACCAACCAACCAACCAACCACCAACCAACCAACCAACCAACCAACCAACCACCAACCAACCAACCAACCAATTAACCAATTCCATCAAATACAAGAAATTTCTTAGAGTGCTAAGTCTGGAAATAAATAAGATACATTGTTTGCCTTTGAAAAGCCCGTAGAATGTCAGACTTTTAGGCACTCAAAACAGAACGGGGTAAACATTTTAACAAAGACAGGAGCTGACAATTTGAGGTGTTTTGCTTATGATGATGTAAAGTGGACTTTACAATATTTAAGTGCAATATTTAACATTAGGTATCTATAAATGCAACATCATTTCTTCTGTGAGAAAGTGCATTTCTATGTTTATGCTTTAAAAGATGATATAGACAGTTTTACGTAAGATTTTGCACCTAGAAACATATTTACCAAAATACAATGCCTTGTGTATTGTATTTGGCTTTAATGAAAGCCTTAAAATTTAGTGGCTTAAATAAGTCATGCACTTATCTCTCCAATAAAAGTCGGTGCAGAGAGTCAGTGTTGGGTAGATAGGTTTCCATGAAGCAATCCAGAGATCCAGCAACTATGTTTAGTTGCTCTGCCAGGCTGTGCATCCTGGGAGCTAGGTCACTATGTCTGTATTTCTGGAATAGAGTGCACAGCAGGAATAGAATGGGAGAAACATTGTAGGGTGGACATTTTCTTTTCTTTTTTGTGTGTAAAGCGAGTAATATAGAAAATGAACACATTGCTCCCTCTAGCATTCCATGGATGAAAATGGAATCACATGGCCACACCCAGGCACAAGGGGAATAGAAAATGTAGCCTCCAGATGGATGGCTGTGTTCCCAGCTGAAACTCAATTCCAATGGAAGAAGAGAAAAATAGATTTGGAAGGGAGGAGGAGCCAGAAGTCTATCACGCATAGGTATGCAGACACTACATACAAACTGATTTCTGGTTTCAGCATTTTTATTTTCATTTTCTTGGTAGGCATTCTAAAAAATAATGTCAATTTTATTTTCTATGACTAGAATGAGAGTTAAGATGTCTCTAGAGCCAAACCTGCATCCTGTAGCTGCAGTGTGAGGATGGGCAGAGGATGAGATGAGGGTGTGTTTCGCCTCAGTTCCTCAGAGGAGCAAGAAAACCACAAGGAGACTGAATGCACCAGAGTTTTATTGTAAAGACAGCAACAATGATAAAGGATTGAAAAAGAGAAAGCCACAATCCTCTCACTTCCCAGTGGACAAAGCCATACAGCAGGACTTATATTTTATTACCATGTTAGCCTGGCTTAGGTGGATGAAACTGAATGCTCATCAAGACAGAGACTTAGACAGCAGGTGATAGAGGCACATACCTTCAATCTCAGCACTTGGATTCAGAGAGGCATGTGGATCTTTATGAGTCTGAGGCCAGCCTGTTCTACAGAGTGAGTTCCAGGAGAGCTAGGACTACACAGGACAGGAAAAATCCTGTCTCAAAAAACCAAAATTAAAAAAAAAAAAAAAAGAAAAGAAAAAAAAAGAGAGAAGAAAAGAAAATCACTTATAGTCAAGGGCTGGCCCTTGTGCTTCAAGTTGTGTCACCTGAGACAAAGAGTTCATTTAGATAGATATTGCCACATTTCTAACAATGCTAAGATGCTGTAACTCTTGAATTGTGTTACAAGTAGCACAAGTGAATTCTATAGAATTATTATTTATCAGTTCAGTTGGTTTTTCTAAGTTTATTTTCTTTTTTTTTCAAAAACAAAACAAAACAAAACAGAACATTGGAGACTGATCCTAAGGGGCTATTCTCCACCTTGTCATAGTGCTCTATTGACTGAGCTCTTACAGACTGTTTCTGAGGGGGAAAACAAAAAACAACAAAAAAAAAAAACCAAAACAAAAAAACAAAACAAACAAACAAGCTGGAGAGAAGTGGTTCCTTAGTAAGTTACTGTTGTGATCTAAAGGATAATGGAGTTGCATTTAGTGGGGTCAGGTGGAGCTTGGAATGACCAGGACACAGGTTGTGGGGAATGACTGGGCCATTTCTCATATTCTCTTGCATGTTTTGTCAGATAATATACTAGGCAAGCTGGGCACCTAGCTGACTCTTCCTAGCACTAAAGTCATGAAATTGCCCTTGGGCTTTGGTTCAGTCTCTTCTTAAATTATGTTATTTATAGGAGAAAGCATCCTAAGAGGGGATACAGATTTCTCCTGTGTCATTTGGTGACCACACTGAAGGACATCTACAATTCCAGTAACACCAGCATAGTGGAAGAACCTCAGTACTTCAGGAAGGGAATGAGGGTCTGGGGTGAGATCTTTTGGTGCTGGAGAAGAAAGTCCACTAAAGACTGCAGAATACCAGTCATATGGCTGCCTGCTGTATTGCTAGATCAGTATCCAAATACAGCTTCTGCTCTGTTTCATTGTACGATACATCCATTTCTTGGGATTCTTTTGTTAGTCCTCTTTCTCTACCCTCTTAGAATTCATGAGACTAAAATAACCACGAGTTTAGCCAGAACTTTCAATGACTTTTTTTTTTTTTTTTTTAAAAAACATTTTATTAGCAATAGGTACTAACAGGCTATTCAACCAGTTCAGTTTCTGCTACAGTGAGAGGAGCATTAGAAAAAGGGGACTCACTGTGTGAAGTGTGGTATGCCTTCCTTGGAAGCTAGCTAACTTTCTGACCTTTTTCTGCCTTGGTTTCCATATTCTGAGCATAACAACCAATTTCCTTTTGAGATATTTGTAAAGACAGATTAATAAAAGAGATACCTCTCTCTCAACTCAGATGAGCTATTTACTGTTGTAACTAGCATTATAACTCAATCCTACTGGAGAAGAAAATATCAGCATCTCATTGCTGGAGGCTGAAGGTAACTTTAAGTCATGATTAAGCAGGGGCATAAGGGTAGTAAAACCAGGGTCTAGTCATTTGCCAAAACTGTCAGTCATTCAATAGTTAGGGAGACTAGAATCAAGGTCTGAGAAGATAAAACCTGTGTGGTTTTACAGGTGTGGGGTTGCTAGAAAGACACCACCTCTCTCTGGATTCATACAAAGCAGGTCTTCACAAAGAGGTACTGAGTCCCTCCAAACAAAGTTGGCTGACATGAGCCGTCATCAGTCTGTATAGCTGTAGAGCAAGGATGAAGGGAAGGCCATTTACAGGAGACCAGGAAATTGTTCGATCCTAGGCAGGGGTGGGTGCCAGATTCTTAGGACGTTCCCGGGGGCCTGACTTCTCTCCTCCCTGCCAGTCTCACCCTGGGAAGCTGGTGGCAAGTGGGGCTCTCGGGTCGCAGCGTTGGGCCGGCTCCTATACCCTAGCGGGGCCCTGTGTGCAGGCCCCGCACGCATGCGCACCGGCATGGCCCAGGCAGATCTCTTTGGTCGTGGGCGTCCCCTCTTACCCCCTCGCCCAGACCTACCCCAGACGCCGGGCTCCCGGCACGCCGGTCACCCTCCGGCTCGTCCTAGGCCGGGCCGCGCGCCTGAGCACGGGCACCCGGTCGCGCGGGGTTCCTAGAGGTGGAGCGCCGGGAGGGCGCGCGGCAGGAGGCGGACGCCGTTACGGCGGGAGCGTGGTCACGTGGCCGCTGGTCACCGCCGCCACCTCCCGCCCCATTCTCTGGCTGGTCGGGCCAGGCCCGGCGTGTTCCACGAGAGCCCGGCAGACTGACGGGGAGAGAGAGGAGAGAGCGAGCAAGAGAGAGAAAGGAGAGAGAGACAGAGACAGAGACAGAGAGAGAGAAAGGAGGGGAGGAGGATTCAGGGAATAGGAGCTGGGGAGCCCTGCTGCGCTACAGGTAAAAACATCACGCTGCTAACGGTGGAAAAGCGCCTCGCCTCCCCCCGTCAGCCTCCCCGGCCAGCCGCACTGGGACCCGTCGCTCCCTCCCCGGCCTCCCGTCAGCCTCGCTGGGCCCGTCCCGCCGCCGCCAGGGAAGGCCCGAGCCGGCCGCGGCTTGCGCGCGCTCGCGCGCGGGCTGGGAAGGGAGGCGGGCGGGGGCTCCGTCCGCTGCGGGCCGGCCAGCGAGCGGGCCTGGCAGGCGGGCGGGCGGGCGCGCACACCGGCGAGGCAGCCCCTCAGCCCGCTCGTCCCCGTCCCATCCCGTGCCGGCTCCTCCGGAGGTCCGGGGCGAGCTCGGGGAGCAGCTACCGGGCAGAGCCGTGCTGCTCAGCCAGCCCTACTTCCTCCTCGGCCGGTTCTCTGTTTCTTTCAGCCCTGGGCAGCACGTTTCCTTCATAGGCCGGAAGTCAGGCGGCTCGAGCTTTCAGCTGAGCAGCCTCTGAGGAGAGAAACCCTCGCCTGCCTTAATTTGCCTTAGTGCTACTTAAGTTAGTCGCACCAGCACCAGTCAGTTCGAGGCCTCTCAGGACCCGAGGAAAACTACCGGGCGAGTCCCCCCTGCCCCCTCTGTTTTCCTGGAGATGTACCGTTCTTCCAATACATTCTGTGCAGATGCGACCTGGAGTTTGGTCAGTACTAGTTACTAACAGAGGCTCAGTATTAGTTACTAACCAGTTTAGCGCTTGAGAATGGTAACAACTTTTGAAGGTTACATCTTTTATAGACTCCCCCCTCCCCCCATCACTTTCTGCAAGTCCCATTTCTCAACTCTGAACTGAACTGAATCCTGAAACTTTAATATGTAGGTTACCTGCTAAACTGCTTGAAGTGGATTGTGCTGAAATATTAGTAAGGCTTTTGTACGTGTAGCACATCCAAATGTAGTCCATAAACCACCTCTTATTGGTATGCTGTTGCGCAGGACGCATCGAGCATAAGCACTATTGAAAAAGAAATCTTTGAATACAGTGGCAAAGAAATTCACTTTTACGTTATGTGTCTTTGGTTCTGTCCTATTCCAGGACATCCTTGGTGTCCTAAATAGAACGGAAAGGACTGCAGCAGGGTGATAGAGAGCATTGATCAAACCTGAGTCCCTGGGGTTTCTGTTAAAATGTGATCCTAACTCAATAGATGTGATAAGTGATACAACTTGTTATTCTGCATTTCTCATGTGGTGCTGGACAAGACCTTGTTCAGTACAGAAGATGTAGATATCTTTTGGGTATAGAAATGAAGTTATGTGTCTGTAAAGGATCACACACACACACACATACACACACACACACTCACACACTCACACACTTTGGAATGAAGAGGTGGCCTGGTATAGGAAGGTTCAGTGGCAGGATGCCCTGAAAAAAAGTTTGCTTAAGGGGTGTAGAGTGAGCCAACCCTGGATTCCAGGAGAAGGAAAAGAAGTACGAATTCTGTGCTCGGTATGTTGTGTGGTGCCTGCATCACATTTTTGTTTTATTTTTTTGTTATAATGGTTTGGAGTGCTTCTTGAAAGACGTGCTCCCCAGTTCATTGAGTTTTTATTAAGGCATAGGCTTGGAATCTTGGGTTCAAATGTATTGCTGGTTGAAAGTTTCTTTTATTGGCAAAATCATTGCCTCTGATGTCTTCAAGTGTAACCTCAATTGGGTAGTGTGTTCTTGATATTTGAAGCATATTTTTTAAACAGTTTAGAGCCACACAAAGGGTGTCCTAACTGGACTTAGTTTTTTTCTTCATGTAATTTTTATAATGTAAATGAAAGAGTTTAAAGTATCCCATGTACTTATACTGTCCATACACACAAATGGTTGTCCTTTTACTTATACGTTACAAGCAATTGAATTATTCTTTGTTCAGTTCCTTCAATTGAACCATACTACAACCCTTGTACAGGCTAAATAGTTAAGTTTTAAAGAGCTTTATGAAAGTCTTTATGGAAGTCTAATAGCAACTACTTCTAGTCCCATAATTTTTATAACCTTAATTTTAGTTATTACTTTACCTTGCTTCTTTATATCCTAAATATACATCTTAACTCACTTTATTGGTACAACTTTTAAGGAAACAGAAACTGGATGGATAAATCACATTTCTGATTTAGCTAATACTAAGCTGGGATTCTGATTGGCTGACTTATGAATCCTTGCAAATCTCAATTATCTTGTATAACTTCCTTTTTATTATTATTAATTATTATTTAGAAAGTAAAGTGAATTTTCGTAGTGTTGGTGATTAGGAGCTTTGCTTTCATTTTAAGAATGAAAACTTGTCCCCTTTTTAATTTCCTGTGCCTCAGTGCTTCTGCTCTTCCCTGAGTGAGCTGAGGGAGACACACCTTTAGAGTTGTGTTCTGCTTGCACTCGTTTGTACACTCGGCTGTCCTAATCTCTTAAGTTTTTTCTGTCACTGCTAAATGTAAAATGTGTCTTCTTTGCTTTGGCTTGGAAGGGCTCTACCGGCCCACCTGTCTGTCCTTTGACCCTCAGGCGTATTTCATACTGCAGACTTGTTCCTATTCTTTTATCCCAATGCCTAGTTTTGATAAAACTTCTTTGTATTTGTCATTTTATACTTGTTATCTTAATATTAGGTATAGCACTTAATCAAATTCCTGGCTCTCTATTTGGCTAGTAAAGGCAATAAAAACTAACCATTGGTCACTAACATACTTGAACACTGAAAAAGTGGGAAGGCCAACCCATGAATAAAGGATTATATTTTAAGTTGAATAGTATTGTTTTATTACAAATTAATATATCACATCCCCTGACCTCTCTTTCGTGTCTTTGTCTGTGTCACTCTGGTGCTTCACTGTTTACCTAAGTAGTTCTTTCCATATGGATAGATCAGTAGAATAGTAGATGTTGTTCTGTGTGGACTGAAACTTGAGAAATTATTATTGCTTGTAGGATTTTTTTTTCATGTAGCTCTTCATAGTTTATGTAGAATGTTATGTAGTTTAACTCGTTTGTAAAACTAATACTATTTCTTTTGTGGGAGGGTGAAGTTATATTGTCACATTCTGTAATACTATTAATATATTTAGGTCAAACAAGACCTATTAAAATTGTACTATGTCAGAAATAGACCTTTCTAATTAGTCATGACTGGTTATGTAGAATAATGATATTTATAAGTATTCCTGTGTCATTTTTTATGGTGTTCTGCTGAGAAAACATCCAATTTTTGACACATACTAATATACTGGAACTGTAGTATATATTAGTTGGGAATCACTTAGGAACTTTATAGTCTATTTAATTATAGAATCTGAACATAGATTCAGTAAAGCTGTGATTTAAACTAGAATTACTTACGTTAGTTGGTTTTTAATATTAATTTGTACATTTATGGGATTTAAAAATACTGTTTTGACAATATCAAGACCATACATTCAGAGATTAAGAAATGCTATTTTTTTTAAAAGGATATTCTTTCTACTGTGAAACTGCCCTGTTTCCTGAACTACAGTCTAGACAGAGAGTGAATTATGTTATCAGTCTTCTACTAGGATTTTTTTTGGGGGGGGGGGTGGTTGGTAATAGTTACTGAAAAAAAATAATTGAGAAGTCTTTTATGTAGTAATCTGTTGTAAGCTTTGAACCACTTACAGATTATGCTTGTATTATGTATGTTTGAGGTGATTATTTTTTATTTTGCTATTTTATAATCTTTGTTTTTTCAAGACAGGGTTTCTCTGTGTAGTCCTGGCTGTCCTAGAGCTCACTCTGTAGATCAGGCTGGCCTTGAACTCAGAAATCCGCCTGCCTCTGCCTCCCAAGTGCTGGGATTAAAGGCGTGTGCCACCACCGCCCAGCTGCTATTTTATAATCTTAAGCAAATGTGTTGAAGTATGTTTGGATAAACACATAGTTTAACTGAATAGTCTAGTTTGATTTATCTTTACTGAGTTTAAAAAAAGTCCTCAGTTTTATGGATTTGAATGATAAGTCAGTGACAGGAGGGCCTTAACAGTTCTTTCCTCTGAACAGATGTCTTGGCCTGCAGTGACTCCAAATCCCATAATCTTTCCAATTTTCTCCTCTACTAAGTAAGTCTCAAAAAAGTGACATTTTTATTGTACGTGATTGATTTATTTCAGGCAAATATTGCAGCTGAGTAAAGACTTCATCCCAATGAGAAATAATTTGCTATGAATAAAATGTTAAATTTTTTTATTTTTACTTTTAAGAATTTAAGGGATAATTTTCTCTGTATCTGTGCTCAGAATGTTTTTGTATAATAAGCTATCTTCACTTGAAAGTTTTTAATACTTTACTATGTTGAAATATAGTCAATACATTCTTTTTCTGTTTGTTGTTTGTTTTCCAGAGCTAGCATTCTATCTATGTAGCTTTGGTTTGCCTGATAGTCACTATGTAACCCAGGCTGGCCTTATACTTGTGGCCCTCCTCCCTTCTCAGCTTTCCAAGTGCTGACATTACAGACTTGGGTCACTATGCCCAGCTGATAATTTGTTTTTCTAGAAAATAGTAAACTTAGGTTATTCAACAGAGGAAAGTTAATCCAAGAACTAATTTCATTGGTAATGGAATTGGTCAGGAACCACACCAGGGGTCTATGATCCACTTAGATATTTGCCATAGAAAGAAGTGTTCAGACACTTATTAGGTCTGGAGCATCTGGGAGAACAGGTAGAATTGTCTGAGTACAGAAGAAATGGTTCTAGGGAGAAACAAGCATGTTGGGTGTTCTGGTTTCATTTTTGTTGCTGTGATAAAACATCATAACATCACAACACAGTCAGGAGTAGAGAGAAATGACTATATTCACTCTGCCTGATTTCTTATGCTGATATGATCTTGAAATCTAGAAAGCTAGATTTGTTTACTCTTTGACAGTTTGGGTGCAATGGCTGGAATATGCTACCTGCAGTAGGCTGGGTCTGTGTCTTAGTCAGGGTTTCACTGCTGTGAACAGACACCATTACCAATACAAGTTTTTATAAAATACAACATTTAATTGGGGCTGGCTTATAGGCTCAGAGGTTCAGTCCATTGTCATCAATGTAGAAACATGGCAGCATCCAGACAGATATGGTGCAGGAGGAGATGAGAGTTCTACATCTTCATCTGAAGGCTGCTAGTGCAAGACTGACTTCCAGGCAACTAGGGTGAGGGTCTTAAGCCCACACCCACAGTGACACACCTTCTCCAACAAGGCCACACCTCCTAATAGGGTCACTCCCTGGGCCAATCTGTTAACAAGACCACATCCTGTAGGCACGCCCACAAGCCTAACTGATCTAGACAATTCCTCATTCAAATTATCTTCCTAGGTGGTTCTAGGTTGACATTTAAATCTAATCATCAGTGGGTTGTATGGTCTAAAGGGAACTGGAGTTAAGGAAGAGACAGTGTCAGCTAGGGATGCCACAGGAAACTGGGAAAGAGGAGGAGAAATAATGGCTTCTAGTTATCTTGTAGTGCTGCCTCTCCACAGGACACATCTTAGCCATGGTCAAAGGTACTAGAGAAAAGTAACTGCTGTGATACTGAGCAGTGCAGGATAAGTCTGGGGTGTGGGTTGAAAGCAGTTTTGTTGACCAGTTCAGCAATTTTGTTGCCTATGTGTAATATTCATCAATGTAGCTAATTGCTAATGAAAGTTTGGGGTACTCATTTGTTACAGATTTTGAAACTGAAATATAACTACACCATTCCTCTTCCTCCCTTACCTCCCTTGAGCCTTCCCCTTGCCCATATCACTCCTCCTTCATCCTGATGCCTTTCAAATTGATGATCTCTTTGTCTTTGTTACTTCTTACACACACACACACACACACACACAAATACAGTTTGCTCACTTTTTTGTGTTACTCGTATGTATACTTTTTGATTTGTATTGGTTAATGAATTAGAGTCCTTATCTCTGGTGAAGATTATTTCTCCTGCTCTCAGTGTTTCTTAGTTGCTTGTAATACTTTGATTAGGGTTGGGGCCTTGTGGAATTTCCCCCTTCCATGATTGGTAGTGTCCTTGTTCAGGTCTTATTTAAGCAGCTATATTGTTGAGATATCATAGGTGATACACTCCTGTTATTTCTAGGAGACACAGTCTCATAGCAGATTTCCTGGTCTTCTGGTTCTGAAATATTTCTGCCTCCTTTTCTGAAATGTTCCCTGAGCCTTAGGTACAAGAGTTGTGTTGAGCAACCCACCATTATTTGATCTCTGCAGTTTGATCAGTTGTTTTTTTTATGATGGTCTCTGTCTCTCGCTGCAGAGATGTTCCTTTGGGGAGAAGCAAGATCTGTGCTTAGATCTGAAGATTTGGGTCTAGGAGCTGCAGATAAGAGAGGGCATGTTGCATTTGTCCTTCCAGGGCTAGGTTATATCAGTATAATTTCTGGTTCAATTTTCCTGAAAATGTTATGATTTCCTTTTTCTTTACAGCAGATAACTCAGTGGAGCACCAATGAACATGGCTGAGCAAATGTCTGTGGGGTAGGATGCTGAGTCCTTTGGGCAGTTGCCAAGGGCCTTTCAACAGGGAATAAGGGTTTCCAACTAGCCACAATCTTTGCAGCTTTTGTTGTTGGTTGTTTTGTTGATCTTAAGTTTAGTCATTTTGATTGTGGAAGAGGAAATCTCAAAGTTGTTCTGATAAGCATTTTTCTAGTTGAAAAGAACAATGGAAATTTTTTTGAGGTATTTATTAGCCACTTTTATTTCTTCCTTTGAAAACTTTCTTTTCATATCCATAGCCTTTTTCTTGAATGGGTTTGATTCTTTACTTTTTTGATTCTTTATATTCTGAATATTAATCCTTTGCTAAATATATAGCTGGCAAGAATCCCCCCTTCCTCTACTTCTGCTTGCTTGAATATTTTCTTAGCTGTTCAGATGCTTATTAGTTTTACGAGGTTTCACTTGTCAATTGTTGGTCTTAATTACTAGGCAAATGTAGTCCTGTTCAGAAAGTCCTTCCCTACAGATTTATGATTACTATGGCTCTGTATTACCTCTTAAAATCTGCAGGGTGATTCCCGCAGCATTGCTCATTTTTATCAGGATTGCTTTGGCTCTTTTGGGGTCTTTTCTGATTCCATATGCATTTCAGGAGGTTTTTGTTTGTTTGTTTGTTTTTAAATTTCTATGAATAATGAGATAGGGATTTTGATTTGGATTGCATTGAATCTGTAAGTTGCTTTTGGTGGAATGGTCATTTCACAGTATTAATTTTTACCAGTAAGTATGGGCTGTCATTGTGTTTTCTAGTCCCTTGCTCAATTTCTTCCTTTAGAGACTTGAAATTTTAATTGTAGAATTCTTTCACTTTCTTGGTTATATGCATTTCTAGATACTTTTTTTCTTTGAGGCCACTGTGAACAGGAGTATGTCTATCTTTCTCATCATGCTTATTGTTGGTAAATAGAAAGGTCTCTGATTTTTGTTAACTTGATTTGGTATTCTGCCACTTTGCTAAATTGTTAAACATTTCTAGTCTTATGCTGGAATTTTGGGATCTTTTATGTGTATTACCACATCATCTGCATATATGGATAGTGTGACCTTTGTTGTTTGTAACCATTTAATGTCCTTTTGTCTTACTGCTTCAACTAGTGCTTTGAGCACTACATTGAAAAGGAGTAGGGATGGTTGGCAGCCCCCCCTGATTGTAATGGGATTGATTCAAGTTTTTCTGTATTTGTGATGATAGTGTTTGTGGGTTTCTCATATACAGCCTTAATTATTTTAAGATACATTCCCTTCAGTCCTACACTTTCTAGAACTTTTATCATGAAGAATTGTTGGGGTTTGTGAAAGGCCTTTTCTGTATATATTATGATAATTATGTGGGTTTTGTCTCTAAATACATTTATGTACTTTACTGCATTTATTAATTTATTTTACTGTCTTTGCATCATTTTACTCTGGGAAAAACCCAACTTGGTCACTGAGGACAATCATTTTGATAGATGCTTGTATTAGGTTTGAACATATTTTATTGAGGATTTCTGAATCTGTATTCATCAGAGATGTTTACCTGTGGTTTTCGTTTTTTGTTGAGTCATTATCAGGTCTTTGTATTATAAAGTTAAGGTTCCTATTGCACAGATAGATATACCATGAATAGGACTACATCTGGAGGAGGAAAGTGTTTATTTCAGCTTAACTCTCAGGTCACAGTCTGTCACTGAGGGAAAGCAGGGCAGGAATCTGGAGGAGGGGACTGAAGATGAAGCCTTAAAGGAATGCACTCTTTCTCCCCACGGTCTGCTCACCTCGCACGTCCAGGGCCACCTGTCCAGAGATGGTACAGCCCACAGTGGCTGGCCTCTGGCATCATTTGCCAGTCAGGACAGTGCCTATAGAATGGAGTCATTTTCTCCAGAGTTCTTCTTTGTGACTCTAGCTTGTGTCAGGTTGGCGTAAATCTTAAACAGCACAGGTGTCTACTGGCCTCATAGGTTTCAAAGTGCTCCTTCTATTTATATTTTTTAAGCAATTTGAAAAAAGATTGTAGATTTTCTTTGAAAATCTGGTAGGGTTCTGTTTTGAATTTGTCTGACCTTTAGTGTTGTTTTTTTTTTTTTTCCCCAAGACAGTTTTCTATTACTGTTTAATAGAGTAAATATTTTAAAAGTATTCCTTTCTATTCTTCTAAATTTCTTTGGTATCTGCTGTAATATTTCTGTACTTATTTTTGATTCTCTTTTGGTTAATTGGGCAAAGCGTCTGTTGCTTTTGTTTAACTTCTCAATGAAACAGGTTTTTGCTTCTTTTCTTTGTTTCCATTTCATTAATTTCTGCTCTTATTTCTATTATTTCTTGTCATTTGCTTGATTGGGGTTTGTTTTTTCCAAATTTGTGAGTTGTATCATTAAGCCATTTATTCGTGCTCTTACTGTTTTTATCTTTTTTTAAATTGTAGGTGCTTAAAATTGTAGGTGTTATAAATTTCTCTTGTAGAGTGGCTTTTAAGGTGTAACAGACAGAGGTTGGGTATTGCTGTGTTTTAATGTTCATTTCATACCAGTACTTTTTCTTTTCTCTCTCTCTTGATTTCTTTTTTGACCTACTCACTATTCATTGATTTATTGCTTAATCTCCATGTATTTTTGCTCTTATAGATTTGTTTGCTCTGTCAAGTTTTATTTGCATAATGGTCAGATTTGATACATACAACTATTTTTTTTTTTTTAATTTTTTGAAATTTGCTTTGCATCTCAGGAGTGATGGTGCATTTTAGTGACATTCCATGGGCTCCTGAGTAGAACATGTATTTCCTGGTGTTTAGGTGGAACATTCTATAGATATCTGTTCTGTGTACTTGGTGTATATCTGTGGTTTTTCTTGCACACTTTTTGTCTAGATGACCTATGTATTGGAGAAATTGGGTGCTGAAACCACCTAGTCTTAAAGGGCTGATGTTTGTCTCTGTCTTTAGTTCTAGTAGTAAGGTGCTTATAAAATTGGGTGCATCAGAGTTTGGTGTATATATAATGTTGTAATGCCTTCTTGGTTAATTGTTCCTTTGAATAGAATGAAGTGCCATTCTTGATCTTTCTTATTCAAACTACTTTGAAGTCTTATTTTGTCAGACAGTAGGATGTCACTGCCTATTTGCTTCCTGTTAATATTTGATTGAGGTATTCTTTCTGTTTTTTCACTTCTAGATGGTGCCTATGTTTAAAGCCAAGTTTCTTGTAGAGAACAGATCGATTTTGTTTTTTAATTCATTCAACCAGACTGAGTCTTTTGATTGGATAATTGAGGCCATTAACATTTAGTTCTTTTGGAAAGATGCTGATTGCCATATTTTTGTTGGTTTTTGTTGTTGTTGTTGTTATTTGTGTTCCTAGTTGTGTTTTGTGTTTTGGTTATTATTGTTTCATTTGTGTTTTGATGGGTACAGTAGTTCAGGTTGGCATTCATGGTCTTTTAGAACTTGACCCCTAGGCTCTTCTGACTATCCGAGTTTACATCTGAGAAGTTAGTGATTATTCTAGCAGATTTTCCATTATATTTGACTTTTTAATTTTCTTTTGCAACTTTTATTTTTTTCTTTGCTCTTTTTATTTTCTATTTTAAATATATGGTGTGGGGAGTTTATTTTCTGGTCTTTTCTATTTGGTGTACAGTGTGAGTTTTTTTTGTATTTGTGTGGGTATTTTGGGCTAATTTGGGGATGTTTTCTTGTATAATATTTTTGAAGATCTGGTCTATGCCATTGACATGATATTATTCTTCAAATATGCTTATAATTAGAAGATTTGATGTTTTTATTATGTTTTCACAGTTCCTGCTTATTCCTTTTCTGTGTTAATGCATTTGTATATTCTTTATGTATATGCTTTAATTCCTCTTCAAGTTTGTTTTCAAGTTCTATGTAATGTTCTATTGTCTACTTAACTCATTCTACTTGTAAGACTTTCCCTTGAGTTTTCTAACTGGAATGTTGAGTTGTTCTTCTTTCATTTCATCATGAGTTTTCTTCAGTATCATTAACTATTCATTGAATTCTGTATTCAAATCCTCAGTTGTCTCCATTACTTCATTATTCAGGCATTTGTTTTCTTTAAGTTCATTCTCTTTTAGTTCATTGTTTCTTTATGTAATGTTCAACTGTTTGATTGAGTTTATGAATGTTTCTTAAAATCTGTGTTGTGAGGTTCATCTTTAATTATCACCAGAGATGTAGATACAGGATTTGTGGATTTTTTAGGGGGGAGGTGGGAGATACTGCCTTGCTCTTTCATATTATTTGTATTTTTCTGATGATTTTACATGTGGACTTTTTTGATTTTCTGTCTGATATAGATATGATAGAGTGGGTCAGAGTACAAGCTACATGAGTCAGATTGGGCCTGAAAATTGGATATGATAGTGTGAAGTTGAGAGGGCATGGGCCTGCACTAGTACATAGCAATTGCTTCCTGCTCTAAGCTTGGGGGTTGGGATGGTGTGAGTGTGGCTAGCCAAACTAGACTTTGGTGCTTGATGTGCAACCCATGCTATACTGGGAACTGTGGAGGTTGCATGGAGGGAAGGATCTGGTGGCTTCATTAGGCTGGGTCCTGGTGCAAAGTGTATGGATCTAGACTGGGATTGGGGGGGGGTACCATCTAGAGAAGCAAGGGCTCTGTGAAGGCAGATGTGGTCGGTGGTACAAGTTGAGTGTCCTACCTCAACAGAAAGTGTGGAAAGTGACCCAGGGAGGTGCTGTTGGTGTCAGTCTAGTGTAGTGTGGAGTGTAATATTGGTGTTGGTTCTAGAGTAGAGGGAATGGCAGCAGCTAAAGGCACAAGTTTGTTTTACTTTATACTTTTAAGCAATGAAAAGAAATAATTATCAAAAGTAGGTATAAGCTCAGTTCATATAAAAATAAAATATAATTATAAAATATAAAGATGAAAATTAGCACTTGGTTTGGTGGCACTCAAAGTCTGTCAGAAGAGAGTAATAATTTTTAAAAGGTTATTTTAGTTTTTATGTAGTGTATGGTAAGAGATATATATGTGGCTTTGTCAGAATTCAAGGGAAGAAAGTGTAGTTAGGCTTGTAGTTTGTGAGTGTTCTTTAGCTGCTTAGAAACTTGAGCCAGGCTTTAACAAATAGAAAGCTCAGAGTTGGCAAATAGGCAGTGGGACTTGGATGGAACAAGGGCAATCATTAACAAAGGCACACAAGCCTAAACACATTTAAAGGAGGATTATGAAACGTGAGTCAGGTTGCTTGCTAGAGCTTCTGGTTTGTAGCATGTAGGATTGGATTGGAGAGGAAGGGTGAGTTCAGAGTATTTACAGTCTCAGGTTGACTGAATGCTGTTTGAAATTGGTAGTGAAAGATTAGTATGGGAGTGTGGAGCTCTATGTTGGAGAACAGTTATATAATAGCCCAGACAATGGAAGAGGATGGCTTCTTCTTTTTATGACTTCAAGTTCCTCATTTAATCTAAGTTACTCCCAGTGTCCGGCTTTTCCGTCTGTGCCCTAATTTTTCACACCTTTCCTCTATGTTATTTGGAAATTCATAGTGATTAAATAATGTGACTTGAAAGTAAAGAACAGGACAACCACTACTTTGTTTTCAAGTTGCATATGCCTTCTTGGTTAATTTGATATTCTTAAAAAAAATCACTATGATAGGGCTAGAAACAAGCAGAGTCTTGTTTTCTTAAAGCAGGAACGAGTAGCACCAGTTACAACTTAGTGTCCTCAGGACTTTGAAAGGCTTGTGGTAGGTAACTATGCTACTGAAGTATGATGGCATGCAGCAATTTCACTGGAGCTTGAGAAACTTTTGCCGTATTTTGTAATGTTTCTGATGCTTTAGAATGACAGATGTGCAATGTGACATTTAAGTTTAGTAAATATATTCTTTAAAATACCAAAATCTTACACTTGAATGAGATCCATTTTGCAAATCAGTTTTAATGTATACTTTCTAATTTATTCTATGTGAAATAGGTGTCATTGTTCTATCTGATCTCCCCTGTTATGTTTCTGTCATATACAAATTTAGAGGAATTTGGCAAATATTATAGTTTTTTTTTTTATTATTAGTTACTAAGATAGGGTTGGCCTGGTGGCCACCACCATTACCACTACTATTGTCATTTTAATAATATTTTAATATTTTAAAATCATATTTTATTAATAATTAAAATGTTTTTATATATTCTTTAGAAGTTTAAAATATCTTTTTATTATATTTATTTACTGTACACAGCTTCTTTCAGATTCCATCTCCCTACTTAGGCATTTTCATGTTGTATTTCTTAAAAAGAAAAAAAAAGACAAAAACAACCC
This sequence comes from Apodemus agrarius, assembly GCA_964023405.1. Taxonomy (NCBI): domain Eukaryota; kingdom Metazoa; phylum Chordata; class Mammalia; order Rodentia; family Muridae; genus Apodemus; species Apodemus agrarius. The sequence continues at coordinate 38,576,401 of OZ030014.1, read as the reverse complement.
TACTGAGTCCAGTTTGTGTTGAGTAACTGTTCCTGATCAGAGGACTTCCCCTAGAATGTGCTTGATATACTGAATCATTCACTCCATTAAAGAAAACCAAATTTTCCTCTTCCAGCAGCTATCACTTGCCAATAGCTCTTTGGCTAGGTGTATGATTTCATGCCTCCATTCTGGTGTGTGTGTGTGTGTGTTTGTGTGTGTGTGTGTGTGTGTGTGTGTGTGTGTGACACACATCATGCATGTGGATGTTAGAGAACAGCTTTGTGGAGTTGGTTCTCTCCTCTTTTACATGGGTTCCAGGTTTTAAACTCAGGTTGTCAGGTGTGTATGATTAAATCATTTATTGGCATCTTACCTGAAGGCTAGTGATTTTTTTGTTTTGTTTTGTTTTGTTTTGTTTTTTGAGACAGGGTTTCTCTATGTAGTCCTGGCTGTCCTGGAACTCACTCTGTAGTCCAGCCTGGCCTCAAACTCAGAAATCCGCCTGCCTCTACCTCCCAAGTGCTGGGATTACAGGCGTGCACCACCACGCTCGGCTTGCTAGTGAAATTTTACACTATTATAGACAAGAGAATTTTGATCACTAAGTGTTTATAATCTAAAGGAGGTTGACAGTAAGTACTAAGGCACAAATGAAGAGCTTTAGCAATGAAATATAAAATATAAACATTGAATTGGGAATTTAAGGAAAATCATTATTTTTCACATTTCTATTTTACTATTTCTAAATTGGTAAACATCTTGTAGAAGGGTTCCATCTTGAATGTGAAGAAAGGTTTATATTTTGAGAATAACAGTCTTCAGGTCTTGTTGAATGAGCCATTTGGCTGAATAGTAAGAATTTCAAGATAAAGCATTCAAACATGATTTCTGTGGTGTTCTAGAAAACTGGTTACATTTGGTGACTGACAGAACTCAAGAATGATATAAGAGATAGTTTGAATTTAGTTTGTGAGAGACTAAGGGCTTTGAAAAGGACAAAATATGGTATATTTAATGCTTTGAGTTTCTTGATCTGTGTTGGAAAACAAAAGGCTGCATTAGAAGAGGAATTAAGGGAGGGGACTTTGTTCTTCTAAAGTAATTGGTCTTTTTTTTTTTCTGGAGAGAAGTTTATTTCATCTTATATCTTACAGTACATTATTAATGGTAGTCAGGTCAGGAAATCAAACATGAACTTGGAGGCAGGTAGTGAAGAAGAGGTCATGAAGGAATAAATTTCTATCTTGTGCCGACTGATTTCTTATTCCAGCTGTTCTGGGATAGTACTTGCAATAGTAAATCATCAGTCAAGAAAATATCAATGATATTTTGTCTACTAGACAATCTGATGGAAACATTTTTTCAAATGAAGTTTCATTTTTCAGTTTGACTCCTGTTAGAATATATTTGATAAAAAAACAGAGAATAAAAGAAAGAAAGATAGAAAGAACAAAAGAAAGAAAAAAGGAGGGAGGGAGGGAGGGAGGGAGGGAGGGAGAGAGAGAGAGAGAGAGAGAGAGAGAGAGAGAGAGAGAGATTTTTGTCAAAGAGCCAGCTCCTGGTTTTGTTGATTCTTTGTATTGTTCTTTTTGCTTCTAGTTTCTACTTGGTTGATTTCAGCCCTGAGTTTGATGATTTCCTGCCATCTACGCCTCTTGGGTGTATTTATTTATTTTTGTTCTAGAGCTTTCAGGTGTGCTGTTAAGCTGCTAGTGTATGCTCTCTCCAGTTTCTTTTTGGAGGCACTCAGAGCTATGAGTTTTCCTCTTAGCACTGCTTTCATTGTGTCCCATAATTTTGGTTATGTTGTGCCTTCATTTTCATTAAATTCTAAAAAGTCTTTAATTTCTTTATTTCTTCCTTGACCAAATTATCATTGTTCAGCCTCCATGTGTATGTGTGCTTTCTGTTGTTTTTGTTGTTATTGAAGACCAGCCTTAGTCTGTGGCGATCTGATAGGATGTATGGAATTTTTTTCAGTTTACTTGTATCAGTTAAGGACAGTTTTGTGACTGACTATATGGTCAGTTTTGGAGAAGGTACCATGAGGTATTGAGAAGAAGATATATTCTTCTGTTTTGGGATGAAATGTTCTATAGATATCTGTTAAAAACCATTTGGTCCATCACTTCTTTTTACTGTTTAGTTTCTGTATCCAGGCTCTCTCCATTGATGAGAATGGGGTGTTGAATTCCCCCACAATTATTGTGTGAGTTGCAATGTGTGCTTTGAGCTTTAGAAAAGTTCTTTTATGAATGTGGGTGCCCTTGCATTTGGGTGCCATAGCTGTTCAGAATTGAGAGTTCTTCTTGGTAGGATTTTCCTTTGACAAGTATGAAGTGTCCTTCCTCATCTTTTTTGGATAACTTTTGGTTGAAAGTCTATTTTATTCAATATTAGAATTGCTACTCCAGCTTGTTACTTGGGACCATTTGCTTGGAAAATTGTTTTCCAGCCCTATACTCGGAGGTAGTGTTTGTCTTTGTCACAGAGGTGTGTTTTCTGTATGCAGCAAAATGTTGGGTCTTGTTTACGAATCCAGTCTGTTAGTCTATGCCTTTTTATTGGGAAATTGAGTCCATTGATGTTAAGAGATATTAAGGAATAGTGATTGTTGCTTCCTGTTATTTTTGTTGTTAGAGGTGGAATTAAGTTTGTGTGACTACCTTCTTTTTGGTTTGTTGAAAGCAGGTACAGCCACCTACAAGGAGGTGTAGTTGCCCTCCTTGTGTTGTTTTCCTTCTATTATCCTTTGTAGGGGTACATTTGTGGAACGATATTGTGCAAATTTGGTTTTGTCATGGAATTTCTTGTTTTCTCCATCTCTGTTTTTTTTTTTTTTTAAATCTCATAGAATTTTTATTGCCATTATTACAAAAATTTGTGTTTTCTGGGCATTTCAAACATATTAACATCTAAATAATGATTGCAAAGATGTGTTCATTTTTTCCTGATGCTGATATTGTTTATAAAACATTTTAAGAGATTTTGACTTTTTAAGCAAAATCATTCTTATTTTTAATTTCTTTTTTTCTTTTTTTTAATTAGATATATTCTTTATTTACATTTCAAATGATTTCCCGTTTCCTGGCTCCTCCCTCCCCGAAAGTCCCATAAGCCCTTTTCCCTCCCTCTGTTCCCCCATCTACCCCTTCCCACTTCCCTGTTCTGGTATTCTCCTACACTGATGCACTGAGCCTTTCCAGAACCAGGGGCCACTCCTTCCTTCTTCTTGGACATCATTTGATATGTGGATTGTGTCTTGGGTATTCCAAGATTCTAGGCTAATATCCACTTATTAGTGAGTGCATACCATGAGTGTTCTTTTGAGACTGGGTTACCTCACTTAGTATGATGTTCTCCAGCTCCATCCATTTGTCTAAGAATTTCATGAATTCATTGTTTCTAATGGCTGAATAGTATACTCCATTGTGTATATATACCACATTTTTTGTATCCATTCCTCCGTTGAGGGACATCTGAGATCTTTCCAGCTTCTGGCTATTATAAATAGGACTGCTATGAACATAGTAGAGAATGTATCATTATTACATGCTGGGGAATCCTCTGGGTATATGCCCAGGAGTGGTATAGCAGGGTCCTCCAGTATTATTATGCCCAATTTTCTGAAGAAACACCAAACTGATTTCCAGAGTGGTTGTACTAGCTTGCAATCCCACCAGCAGTGGAGGAGTGTTCCTCTTTTTCCACATCCTCAACAATACCTGCTGTGTCCTGAGTTTTTAATCTTAGCCATTCTGACTGGTGTCCATCTCTGGTTTTTGAGAGTTTTGCTGGGTATAGTAGCCTGGGCTGGCATTTGTGTTCTCTTAGGGTCTGTGTGAGGTCTGCTCAGGATCTTCTATCTTCCATAGTCTCTGGTGAGAAGTCTAGTATAATTCTGATAGGTCTACCTTTATATGTTACTTGACCCTTTTCCCTTACTGCTTTAATATTCTTTCTTTGTTTTGTGAGCTTGGTGTTTTGACGATTATGTGATGGGAGGAATTTCTTCTCTGGTGCAGTCTATTTGGAGTTCTGTAGGCTTCTGATATATTCATGGCCATCTCATTCTTTAGCTTAGGGAAGTTTTCTTCTATAATTTTGTTGAAGATATTTACTGGCCCTTTAAGTTGGGAATTGTCTCTCTCTTCTATACCTATTATCATTAGGTTTGGTCCTCTCATTGTGTCCTGGATTTCCTAGATATTTTGGGTTAGGAGCTTTTTGCATTTTGTATTTTCTTTGCCTGTCGTGTCAGTGTGTTCTATGGTATCGTTTGCACCTGAGATTCTCTTCTATATCTTGTATTCTGTTTGTGATGCTTGAATCTATGACTCCTGATCTCTTTCCTAGGTTCTAACTCCAGTGTTTCTCCCTTTGTGATTTCTTTATTGTTTCTATTTCCTTTTGTAGATCCTGGATGGTTTTGTTCAATTCCTTCACCTGTTTGTATGTGTTTTCTTGTAATTATCCAGTTATTGCAGTTCGAATTGGTTAATATGTCTTGCAGAAGGTTCAGTTTAAAGTGTGGCTCTTTTTTTGTTTGTTTGTTTTTTGTTTTTATTTTTGTTTTCACTGCCTGTGAACATCTTTCCACTTAAGTAGGTCTTTCATTTCTTTGAACAAGCTTGTAATTTATCAGTGTTCAAGTCTTGTTCATTCTTGCTTAATTTTCTTCCTAGTTTTGTTAGTCTTTGGATTCTCCCGAAAGTAGAATCACCTTGATTTCCATTTTTGGTCATTTATTCCAGATGAGATTATAGGTAATTTTTCTGTGTTATATCATATGCTATAACTTTACAGAAACAATTTGGTATAGTTCATTTATTATGGATTCTTTATGGTTTTCTAGATATAGGTTCCTATATTCAAATATAATATTTTACTTTAGGATGATATTTATTAGTGTGTGTGTCCTTTATCATGGTCTTTACAATTGCTAGTTAGTTTTTTGACTGTTCTGCCTCTCCCCTCTTTCTGTTTTATTAAAAGAGTATTTGGGTATTGTCAGATGAATTTTATGTATCAGTTGATACTGTTATGTTTGTTTTTCTTCTATTAACATTTACTACATTGGTCTTATGTTGAATATCTTTGTGCTTGAAATGATTCCTATTTGTCCATGGTACATAATCCCTTCAGTATGTTGTTAGATTTTGTTAGTTAGACCTTTTTAAAGGGTCTCATGAGGCCCAGGTTGGTCTAAGATGACCAGCTGGGGATGGTCTTCACTTCTGATTTTTCTGCCTCTGTCTCCTGGTACTGTCATTGTGGGTGTGTGTTACACAGTCCGATTTAGACTGTGTTTGTGGTCAAACCCAGGGCTTTATATGTGCTAGTTCAATAGTGATCACTTTGAGATACATCCCCACTACAATGCTGGCTTTATATAATGAACTGTGTAAGTTTTTTTCTGTCCTTCAAAATTTGAGAGAAATTAGCCGGGCGGTGGTGGCGCACGCCTGTAATCCCAGCACTTGGGAGGCAGAGGCAGGTGGATCTCTGAGTTCGAGGCCAGCCTGGTCTACAAAGTGAGTTCCAGGACAGCCAGAGCTACACAGAAAAACCCTGTCTCGAAAAACCAAAAAAAAAAAAAAAAAAAAAAAAAAAAATTTGAGAGAAATTGGTTTGGAGTCTATGAATGTTCATTAGAAATCATTAATGAAGTCACTTATCTTGGATTTTTCTTTCTTGGATATATTAAATTACTGATTCAATTTCGTTATAACAGGTTTACTGAATTTTTAAAAATTTCTATATAACTTAGTTTAGGTAAAATCTGTGTTTCTAAAGATTTGCTGATTCATATTTGTTGTTTAGCTTGCTGCCAATAGTTATTCATGGTTTTCTGTTGTAATCCATCTTATTTCTATAAGATTGATGGCAATACTTTCATTTTCAGTTTGACCCCCACCCTACCCCCACCCCCAATAAAAAGTATTAGGATTTGCCAATTTTATTCATCCTTTTGATGAACCAGCTTTGGATTTTGTTGATTCTCTCTGTTGATTTTCTTTAATTTCTTAATTTTTACCTTTTCCTTCTGACACCTTTGAGTTAACTTAAACTAGCTCTTCTTTTAGCCTTAAAGGTAAGTTATTGATTTGAAATTTTGTGTATTGCAAGTATTTACACTTACAAAATCCATGTGAACAATATCTTAACTGTATACCATGACTTTGGCATGTTGTCTTCTCATTTCTGTTTATCTCTAACTTCTAATTTCCTTTGTGATTTTTTCCCCCCTTTGGCCAACTGAATGACTTGTTTCATTTCCACACATTTGTCTAATTTCTAATTTTCCTTCCGTTATTGAAGATAGGTTATTTCTCTGTCGCCTGAACAGATGCTGTGTATGAGTTCAGCCTTTCTAAGTTACCGAGACATAATTTGTGGTAAACATATGGTCTTCTTATAATAGTCTTTCTTGGAGAATTTTCTATGTATGCCTGAGGTGAATGTATATTTTTGTGTTGTGTTTTGTGTTCTCATATTTCGTGTTTGCTTTCACGTATTTCACTCTATCACAAAATGTGTGTTTATATATGTGTGTATACATATTTATGCACATATATAGGTGAATTCTTGTTGAATTATATTATTACTTGTTTGTTCTTGGGCCTTGGGAAGAGGGTGATGTAGTTTATAGATTTTTTTTAATTATGTAGTTCCTTATTTTTTGCACCTGGCTAGTTTTGGGTCTCTATATATTGCCATTTATTGCAAATAGAAGCTTCTCAGATGAGAGCTGAGAGATACATTATCTATAGGTCATTAGCTGCCGAGTTAATCTATGCCCATTTATCACAGTAATACTGGTAGGTTCTCTCCTTGGGCCTATGACTTGTTCTTGGCCAAATAAGATAACAGGTATAGGTTTAATTTTATGGAGCAGGACTTAAATTCAGTCAGAAATTGGATGATTACTCCCATGATTCATGACACATGACAAATGGGCATGTCTTGCTAGTCCAGGCATTGCTATAGCTTACTGAATTTAAAGTTGGGTATAATTGATGATTATTCTTTTTTTCAGTAGTTTGCATAGTTCTTCATAGAAGTACTATAAAAGCTAGTCAGTAGGGATGAATCTTGCAGGTCCATAATCAGCTTGATTTCATTATGTTTTATGACTTAAATATATGGAGTCTTAAGTCCTAGGGTCTTATTGTAAGCTTCTCTAGGGTAGTCAAGAACAGTGGTAATAGCCTGTAATAGTTGAAGGAAGGTCCAAGAGACCTAATTGTCTCACAGTTCCAAAAGAAGTATCTCATTCCTGTCATTGTGGTTTTTATTTGTCAGCCTTTGCTGTTTATTAAGAGTGTTGTTAGTGTGCCCAGAAAAGCATGGTGGCACACAGGTAGGCAAGGTACTGGAGAAATTTAGAGCTGTATATCCAGATCTGTAGGCAGCTGGAGGAGAGAGAGACCCTAGGCCTGGCTTGAGTATTTGATTGAAATCCCAAAGCCCATCCCCAGTGACACTCTTGCTCCAGCAAGACCATACCCATTCTAACAGGGCTAAACCTCTTAATCATTGTCAATTAGCAACACTCCCTAATAATCAATCATTCAAATATATGAGCCTATAGGGGTTATTCCTATCCAAACCACCATATTCCACTTCTTGGCCTTCATAGGTTTGTAACCATATAATAATGTAAAAATGCATTCAATATAACTTTAAAATTCCCTATAGTCTATCACAGTCTCAAACTTGTTTAAAAGTCCAAAGTTCAAATTCTCTTAGAAGACTCATGGTAATCTCTTAACTGTAATCCCCTGTAAAATCAAAATGAAAAAGCAGTTAACATACTTCCAACAAACAGTGCCACAGAATATACATTAATATTCCAAGGCAGAGGAAAAGGAGCAGAGTGAGGAAATACAGGACCAAAGCAAGACTTTAGAATAGCAAAGCAAATTCTAGACTATCTATCCCCATGTCTGATGTCAAAGCACTCTTCAGTTCTCCAACTCCTTTCAGCTTTGTTGACTGCAATGTAGCCAGATGTTTTACTACTATGTGGGTTCTTTTTCCTTCCATCCATCTCTCTCCTTTTCTTTCACTCTTTTAACCTCCTAACACTAGATAGGAAAGAAAAATGGATAGAGGGAAAAGGAGGTGACATTATTGTTAGACTACTTCCTGCTGGTCAGGGCAGGATTTCCTTGGGCAAGTTTAATCTTCACTGCCAGGATATCTAATTTCTTCTTTTTTATTCTTTGCACATGGTTACTTACACTGACTAACAACAACCAACAGCAAACAACTACTTATACACACTGCTTCTCAGTGCCCTTGCATTTGTATATCCTCAGAAAAGTCCCCCGAATTTCCAATGTCACATTATCTGCTGCTGGCAAAATCACACCTTTGCTAGAGCACAGGGCAGATCATAAACAGTTGCGGTAGACAGTCCATAACAGCCCCACATCCACCTATCCTTAGAATATTTCTGTGTTTTTCAGAGAAATGAAAATTTCAAAATTGTCACTACACTGCAACATATTTCTCTCTCTTGGGTTTGTTCCACCCTGGTCTGCAAGTCTTCCTTGGCAGGCATCCCACAGCTCTGCACATAATGGCCATCCATGTAGAAGAAACCCCTGACACATAGCTGGCTTCAGGAACTTTAGCTGAAGGAGGGGGTTTTCATAGCTTTCTTGACTCTAAAGCAGGGACTGGAACATGGCCTTCTCATTCAAATACATTTTTATTAGCTTCTCTCTCTCTCTCTCTCTCTCTCTCTCTCTCTCTCTCTTTTTTCTTTTTTCCCCTCCCCCTCTCCCCCCCCTCTTTGTCTCTTCCTTCCTTCCTTCCTTCCTTCCTTCCTCCTTCCCTCCCTCCCTCTCTCTTTCTCTTTTTTTTTCTTTCTTTTCTTTTCTTTCCTTTCCTTTCCTTTCCTTTCCTTTCCTTTCCTTTCCTTTCCTTTCCTTTCCTTTCCTTTCCTTTCCTTTCCTTTCCTTTCCTTTTCCTTTTCCTTTCCTTTCCTTTCCTTTCCTTTCCTTTCTCTTTTTTCTTTCTTTTCTTTTCTTTCCTTTTCTTTCCTTTCCTTTCCTTTCCTTTCCTTTCCTTTCCTTTCCTTTCCTTTCCTTTTCCTTTCCTTTTCCTTTCCTTTTCCTTTCCTTTTCCTTTCCTTTTCTTTCCTTTTCTTTCCTTTCCTTTCCTTTCCTTTCCCCTTTCCCCTTTCCCCTTTCCCCTTTCCCCTTTCCCCTTTCCCCTTTTCCCTTTTTCCCTTTTTTCCCTTTTTTCCCTTTTTTCCCTTTTTTCCCTTTTTTCCCTTTTTTCCCTTTTTTCCCCTTTTTTCCCTTTTTTCCCTTTTTTCCCTTTTTTCCCTTTTTTCCCTTTTTTCCCTTTTTTCCCTTTTTTCCCTTTTTTCCCTTTTTTCCCTTTTTTCCCTTTTTTCCCTTTTTTCCCTTTTTTCCCTTTTTTCCCTTTTTTCCCTTTTTTCCCTTTTTTCCCTTTTTTCCCTTTTTTCCCTTTTTTTTTTCCCTTTTTTCCCTTTTTCCTTTTTTCCCTTTTTTCCCTTTTTTCCCTTTTTTCCCTTTTTTCCCTTTTTTCCCTTTTTTCCCTTTTTTCCCTTTTTTCCCTTTTTTCCCTTTTTTCCCTTTTTCCCTTTTTTCCCTTTTTTCCCTTTTTTCCCTTTTTTCCCTTTTTTCCCTTTTTTCCCTTTTTTCCCTTTTTTCCCTTTTTTCCCTTTTTTCCCTTTTTTCCCTTTTTTCCCTTTTTTCCCTTTTTTCCCTTTCCCTTTCCCTTTCCCTTTCCCTTTCGATAGTTTACTGTCTTAAGTGTGGCTGTCCTGGAACTCACTCTGTAGACCAGGTTGGCCTTGAACTCCTGATATCTACCTGCCTCTTTGGAGTGTTGGGATTAAGGGTAGGGACACCATCATACCAGCTCCCAGCTTTTCTTTAATTCCTTTTCACAAGTTGAAGGCTCAGCTGAGTGTGATCTTGCCTTGAGGTCACAATTTCCTTTATTACATTCAGCATCTGGGTTTTAAGTTTTTCCTGGGGTTCTGAAAAAAAAACTGTATATTTTGTATTTTTCTTTGTTCAGCTTGCATTATATCAGCTTTTTATTATAGATTGGCCTAATAACCATGCAACATAGTCAATATTAGGCTGTCTTGAAATCTCCTCTGCCAAAGTTGTTAGTTCAAAACTCTTCAATTTGGCCATGGGCAGTGATTTTTTTGGACAAGAGCTGAAAACAGCCATGTTCATTTTTCCATCAAAATGCCAATAACACTGATCTCTAGGCGACTTATTAATAATCTCTGAAATCTCTTGAGAGTTAGGCTGTCACAATGTACATTGCTCTCAGAACTACTGTCTTCCCTTTTCCCTGCTCCTACTGGTGTGGCCCATTAAGCCCCACTTAAATCATTCAGCTGCATTCCTTCTCTCTCTCTCTCTCTCTCTCTCTCTCTCTCTCTCTCTCTTTCTTCCTTCCTTTCTTTTTTTTTTTTTGAGACAGGATTTCTCTGTATAGCCCTGGCTGTCCTGGAACTCACTCTGTAGACCAGGCTGGCCTTGAACTCAGAAATCCGCCGCCTCTGCCTCCCAGAGTGCTGGGATTACAGGCATGTGCTACTACCCCCTGGCTATTCAGCTGCATTCCTAAACCAAAAATCTCAAAGTCCACATTCTACCAAGAAATACAGTCAGGCCTACCACACCAATACCCTAGTCCCTGGTACCAATTTCTGTCCTAGTTAGTGTTTTATTCTTATAAAAGAAAGCACTAACTTGGGTTCTGTCTTTCTTACTGTTTCAGAGGTTTAGTCCATCATCATCATGGTGCAAAGGATGGTGGCATGCGACAGACATGATCCTGGAGAGCCTGTGGGGGCATTCCTATTCAGAATCACCATATTGGGTCTTTTATATTTCCACATGAAATTAAGGATTGTCTTATCAACTTCTCTGGATAATTGCATTGGAATTTTGATGGTGGTTATGTTCAAACTCTATATTGCTTTTTTGTTTTGTTTAGTTTTTGATTTTCGAGACAGGGTTTCTCTGTGTAGCTCTGGCTGTCCTGAAACTCACTCACTCTGTAGATCAGGCCAGCATCGAACTCAGAAATCCGCCTACCTCTGCTTCCTAAATGCTGGGATTAAAGGCGTGCGCCACCACTGCCCTGTATATTGCTTTTGATTGGTTGGTTATTTTCACAATATTAATCCTGCCAATCCATGCATATGGGGCTGCCATTCACAGTCCTACAGGAGATCTTTCCATCATTTGGTATATTTTTAGATTTTTTGATGGGGATTGCATTGATCTGAGAATTGCTTTTGTCAAGATAGCCATTTTTACTATATTAATCCTGCCAATCCAAGAGCATGAAATATTTTTCCATCTTCTGAGGTCTTCGATTTCTTTCTTCAAAGACTTGACGTTCTTGTCATACAGATCTTTCACTTGTTTGGTTAGAGTCATGCCAAGATACTTTATATTATTTGTGGCTATTGTGAAGAGTGTTATTTCCCTAACTTCTTTCTCAGCCTGCTTATCCTTTGAGTATAGGAAGGCTACTGATTTGCTTGAGTTAATTTTATAACCAGCCACTTTGCTGAAGTTGTTTATCAGCTGTAGGAGTTCTCTTGTGGAGTTTTTTGTATCACTTAAGTATACTATCATATCATCTGTAAATAGTGATAGTTTGACTTCTTCCTTTCCAATTTGTATCCCTTTGACCTCCTTATGTTGTCTAATTGCTCTCCCTAGAACTTCAAGTACTATATTGAAAAGATATGGAGAGAGAGGGCAGCCTTGTCTAGTCCCTGATTTTAGTGGGATTGCTTCCAGTTTCTCTCCATTTAGTTTGATGTGGGCTACCAGTGTGCTGTAAATTGCGTTTACTATGTTTAGGTATGGGCCTTGAATTCCTGTTCTTTCTAAGACTTTTAGCATGAAAGGATGCTGAATTTTGTCAAATGCTTTTTCAGCATCTAATGAAATGATCATCTTTTTTTTTTTTTTTGAGTTTGTTTATGTAGTGGATTGCATTGATGGATTTCTGTATATTGAATCATCTCTGCATCCCTAGGATGAAGCCAACTTGATCATGGTGGATGATTGTTTTGATGTGTTCTTGGATTTGGTTGGCAAGAATTTTATTTAGTATTTTTGCATCGATATTCATAAGGGAAATTGGCATGAAGTTCTCTTTCCTTGTTGGATCTTCGTGTGGTTTTGGTATCAGCGTGATTGTGGCTTCATAGAACGAATTGGGTAGTGTTCCTTCTGTTTCTATTTTGTGAAATAGCTTGAATAGTATTGGTGTTACGTCTTCTTTGAAGGTCTGATAGAATTCTGCACTAAAACCATCTGGTCCCATCCCTTTTTTGGTTGGAATACTTTCTATGACCCCTTCTATTTCTTTAGGGGTTATGGGACTGTTTTGCTGATCTATTTGATCCTGATTTAATTTTGGTATTTGGTAACTGTCTAGGAAAGTGTCCATTTCCTCCAGATTCTCCATTTGTGTTGACTAAAGGCTTTCATAGTAAGATCTGAAGATTTTTTTGATTTTCCTCAGTTTCTATTGTTATAGCCCCCTTTTCATTTCTAATTTTGTTAATTTGGATACTGTCTCTGTGCCCATTGGTCAGTCTGGCTAAGGGTTTATCTATCTTGTTGATTTTCTCAAAGAACCAGCTCCTGGTTTTGTTGATTCTTTGTATGGTTCTCTTTGTTTCTACTTGATTGATTTCAGCCCTGAGTTTGATGATTTCCTGTCTTCTACTCCTCCTGGGTGAATTAGCTTCTTTTTGTTCCAGGACTTTCAGGTGTGCCATTAAGCTGCTGGTGTATGCTCTCTCCAGTTTCTTTTTGGAGGCACTCAGGGCTATGAATTTTCCTCTTAGAACTGCTTCCATTGTGTCCCATAGATTTGGGTAAGTTCTACCTTCATTTTCATTGAATTCTAAAAAGTCTTTGATTCCTTTCTTTCTTTCATTCCTTGACCAAGGTATTATCGAGTAGAGTATTGTTCAGTTTCCATGTGTATGTAGACTTTCTGTTGTTTTTTTTTATTTTTTATTTATTTATTTATTTATTTTGCTATTGAAGACCACTTTTATTCCATAGTGATCTGATAGGATGCATGGGATTATTTCCATCTTCTTATATTTGTTGAGGTCTGTCTTGTTTATATGATCGATTTTGGAGAAAGTATCATGAGGTGCTGAGAAAAGATATATTCTTTTGCTTTAGGATGAAATGTTCTATATGTCTGTTAAATCCAATTGGTCTAAAGCTTCAATTAGTTTTACTGTGTCCCTGTTGAGTTTCTGTTTTCCTGATCGGTCCATTGAGGAGAGTGGAGAGTTGAAGTCACCCACAATTATTGTGTTAGGTGCAATGTGTGCTTTGAGCTGTAGTAAAGTTTCTTGTCTGAATGAGGGTGCCCTTGCCTTTGGAGCATAGATATTCAGAATTGAGAGTGCTCCTTGGTGGATTTTCCCGTTGACTAGCAAGAAGTGTCCTTCCGTGTCTCTTTTGATGACTTTAGGTTGAAAGTCAATTTTATCTGATATTAGACTGGCTACTCCGGCTTGTTTCCTGCGACCATTTGCTTGTAAAATTGTCTTCCAGCCTTTTACTCTAAGGTAGTGTTTGTCTTTGACACTGTGGTGTGTTTCCTGTATGCAGCAAAATGTAGGGTTCTGTTTACATATCCAGTCTGTTAGTCTATGTCCTTTTATTGGGGAATTGAGTCTATTGATGTTAAGATATATTAAGGAATAGTGATTATTGCTTCCTGTCGTTTTTGATGTTATTTTTTATATTTGATAGGTTTTCTTCTTTTGGGTTTGATCAAAGAAGGTTGCTATCTTGGTTTTTCCAGGGTAGTTTCCCTCCTTGGGTTGGTGTTTTCCCCCTATTATCCTTTGTAGGGCTGGGTTTGTGGAAAGATATTGTGTAAGTTTGGTTTTGTCTTGGAATATCCTGGTGTCTCCCTCTCTGGGGATTGAGAGTTTTGTTGGGTATAGTAGTTTTGGCTGGCATTTGTGTTGTCTTAAAGTCTGCATGAGGTCTGCCCAGGATCTTCTAGCTTTCATGGTCTCAGGTGAGAATTCTGTGTTAATTCTTATAGGTCTTCCTTTATATGTTACTTGGCCTTTTTCTCTTACTTCCTTTAAAATTCTTTCTTTGTTTAGTCCATTTTGGGCTTTCATTATTATGTGATGGGAGGTATTTCTGTTCTGGTCCAGTCTGTTTGGAGTTCTGTAGGCTTCTTGTATATTTATGGGCATCTCTCTCTTTAGGTTGGGGAAGTTTTCTTCCATAATTTGTAGAAGATATTTGCTGGCCCTTTAAGTTGTAAATCTTCCCTCTCATCTATACCTATAATCCTTAGGTTTGGTCTTCTCATTGTGTCTGGATTTCCTGGATGTTTTGGGTTACAAGCTTTTTGCATTTTGCATTTTCTTTGGCTGTTGAGTCCATGGTTCCTATGGTATCTTCGGCATCTGAGATCCTTTCTTCTATCTCTTGTATTCTGCTGTTGATATTTGCATGTATGGCCCCTGACTTCTTCCCAAGGTTTTCTATCTCCAAAGTTGTCTCCCTTTGTGATTTCTTAGTTGTTTTTTCTTCTGTTTTTAGATCCTGGATGGTTTTGCTCAGTTCCCTCATTTGCTTGATTGTGTTTTCATGTAACTCTATGAGAGATTTTTGTGTTTCCTCTTTCATGACTTCTGCCTGTTAACTCACGTTCTCCTGTATTTTTTTTTAAAGTGATTTTTGCATTTCCTCCCTATTGGCTTCTGTCTTTTGACCCATTTTCTCCTGAATTTCTTTAAATGATTTTCGTGTTTCCCTTGTAAGGGCTTTTACCTTTTGATCAATTTTCTCCTGTATTTCTTTAAGAGATTTATTTATGTCCTTCTTGTGTTCCTATAACAGCATCATGACCAGTGATTTTAAATCCAAATCTTGTTTTTCTGGTGTGTTGGGGTATACAGGACTTTTGTCGGAGAATTGGATTTGAATGCTGCCATGTTGCCTTGATTTCTATTAGTTAAGCTTCTACTTTGGCCTTTTGCCATCTGGCTATCTCTGGCGTTGGTCTTGCTGTCACTGGGTGGTTATTGAAACTCCCTCGAGTCTGTAAGGCTATTTCTGCACCTCAGGATGTCAGGATGTCCCCCTGGCTCAGGTTGCTGATGTGCTACCCTCCTCTTGGGTGCCCTTGGAGCCCTAATGTGTCCTGCCCCAAAGAATGCTATACTCGGGTTGTCTCTGTGAGCCTGGTGTTGCCTGTCTACTCCTTCAGGGAGCGCAGATGGTTGATGCTGCAGGGACCTTATCCAACTGCTGATCACTCTGTAGGGCAGATGGCACCTCCCCTCCCCCCTCCCCTGGGTTGGTGCACGACCATGTCGGTGTACAGATAGCCCACCGAGCTGCTCAGGCTCTGGGTGCAAGGAAGAGCCTGACGGGTTAGGACCCGAGCGATGTTAGCCTCGGACTAAGTCAGCTTACCTGGCGTTAGCTGTTAGCTGTCTGTGGTGCTCCAAGGCAAGATGGCGGCCTCAGCTGTAAGCGGGGACAAAGACCCTGGAGTGGTTGGTGCATGACCGGGTTGGCATACAGATAGCCCGCCGAGCTGCTCAGGCTCTGGTGCAGGCAAGAGCCTGACAGGATAGGACCTAAGTGATGTTAGACTCAGACTCTGTCAGTGTACCTGGTGTTAGCTGTTAGCTGTCTGTGGTGCCCTGAGGCAAGATCTGTATAGTTCTGTTTTTACTTGATTGATTTCAGCCCTGAGTTTGATGATTTCCTGTCTTCTACTCCTCTTGGCTGTATTAGCTGCTTTCTGTTCTAGAACTTTCAGGTGTGCTATTAAGCTGCTAGTGTATACTCTCTCCAGCTTCTTTGTGGAGGCACTCAGAGCTATGAGTTTTCCTCTTAGCACTGCTTTCATTGTGTCCCATAGATTTGGGTATGTTGTGCCTTCATTTTCATTGAATTCTAAAAAGTCTTTGATTTCTTTCTTTATTTCTTCCTTGACCAAGTTATCATTGAGTAGAGCATTGTTCAGTTTACATGTGTATGTGGTCTTTCTGTTATTTTTGTTGCTATTGAAGACCACCCTTGCTCCATAGTGATCTGATAGGATGAATGGGATTAGTTCAATCTTCTTATATCTGTTGAGGTCTGTTTTGTGACCAATTATATGGTCAGGTGCTGAGAAGAAGGTATATTCTTTTGATTTAGGATATAGATATCTATTAAATCCATTTGGTCTAAAACTTCTGTTAGTTTCACTATTTCTCTGTTTAGTTTGTGTTTCCCTGATCTGTGCATTGAAGAGAGTGGGGCGTTGAAGTCACACTTATTGTGTGAGGTGCAGTGTGTGTTTTAAGTTTTGGTAAAGTTTCTTTTATGCATGAGGGTGCCCTTGTATTTGGAGCATAGATGTTCAGAATTGAGAGTTCTTCGAAGATTTTTCCTTTGATGAGTATAAAGTGTCCTTCCGTGTCTTTTTTGATGACTTTTGGTTGAAAGTCTATTTTATTGGATATTTGAATGGCTACTCCAGCTTGTTTCCTGGGACCATTTGCTTGGAAAATTGTTTTCCAGCCTTTTACTCTGAGGTAGTGTTTGTCTTTGACACTGAGATGTGTTTCCTGTATACAGCAAAATATTGGTTTCTGTTTAGGTATCCAGTCTCTTAGTCTATCTTTTTTATTGGCGAATTGAATCCATTGATGTTCAGATATTAAGGAATAATGATTGTTGCTTCCTGTTACTTTGATGTAATTTTTATGTTTGTGTGGTTATCTTCCTTTGGGTTTTTGAAAGAAGATTAATTTCTTGCTTTTTCAACTGTGTAGTTGCCTTCCTTTTGTTGGTGTTTTCCATTCATTATCCTTTGAAGGGCTGGATTTGTGGAAAGATATTGTATAAATTTGTTTTTGTCATGGAATACCTTGGTTTCTCCATCTTTGGTAATTAAGAGATTTGCTGGATATAGCAGTCTGGGTTCACATTTGTGTTTCTTTAATATCTGTATAATCTGCCCAGGCTCTTCTGGCTTTCATAGTCTCTGATGAGAAGTCTGGTGTAATTCTGATAGGTCTACCTTTATATGTTATTTGACCCTTTTTCCTTACTGCTTTTAATAGTCTTTCTTTGTTTAGTGCATTTGGCATTTTATTTATTATATGATGGTAGGAATTTCTTTTCTGGTCAAATCTATTTGGAGTTCTGTAGGCTTCTTGTACGTTCATGGGCATCTCTTTCTTTAGATTAGGGAAGTTTTTTTTTTTTTTTTTTTTTTAATAATTTTGGCTCTTTAAGTTGGAAATCTTTGCTCTCTTCTATACTTATAATCCTTAGCTTTGATCTTATCATTTTGTCCTGGATTTCCTGTATGTTTTGGGTCAGGAGCTTTTTGCATTTTGCATTTTCTTTGACTATTGTGTTAATGATTTCTATTCTCTCTTCTTTCTCTTGTATTCTGTTGTTGATGCTTGGATCCATGACTCCTGACTTCTTTCATAGGTTTTCTATGCCTAGAGTTGTTTCCTTTTGTGATTTCTTCATTGTTTTACCTCCATTTTTAGATCCTGGATGGTTTTATTCAGTTCCTTCACCTGTTTTGTTGTGTTTTCCTGTAGTTCTTTAAGGGCTTCTCCCTCTTGTGTTCTTCTGTATTTGTTCAAGGGAGTTATTTATGTCCTTGAAGCCCTCTGTCAGCATTATGAGCTGTGATTTTAAATCCAAATCTTGCTTTTCTGGTTTGTTGGGGTATCCAGTACTTGCTGTTGTGGGTGTATTGGGTTTGGATGGTGCCATGTTGCCTTGATTTCTGTTAGCAACGTTCCTACATTTGCCTTTTGCCATCTAGTTATCTGTGGTGTTAGTTGGTCCTGCTGTCTATGGCTGATGCTTGTCCCTTCTGTGTGCCTGCAAGCCTGTCTCTGCACCCCTGGGTGAGCGGCTCTCCCCTGGCACAGAGTGCTGTGGCACTGCCCAGCTCCTGGGTGCAGGTGGGTCCCAAGTGATCTTACAGTCGGGTGTTCCCTGCCTTCCTGGCTCTGATAGCCCACTCAGCTGCAGGAGTGAAGATGGTGGCCTCACCTCTGACCACCGGACTCTGCATGCAGTTGTCCCCTGGCAGGATAGATACACATATGGCTGTAGTGCTGCCCGGCTCCTGGATGCAGGTGGCACCCTGGTGGACTGATTCCCAAGTGATCTTACACTCAGGTGTTCTCTGTGTTCCTGGCTGCACCCGTCTGCTCACTCACAGGAGCAAAGATCAGAAATGATCTTCTTTGTTTAGGAATAATGTTGGTTGTGGGATTCCTGCCTTTATTGTATTGAGATATTCCTGTATCCATAGTCTCCAGGATCTTTATTATGAATTGGGTTTTATCAAAAGTCTTTTCTGCATCTAATGAGATGATCATGTCTTAGGCACCTTAGTCTGTTTATGTGATAGATTATATTTATTGATTTAGATATGGTAAACTATCCCTGGATCTCTGCTGAAACTGACTTGATCAATATAGATATTCTTTTGCAAGTATTTTATTGAGAATTTTGTATCCATGTTTATCAGAAATTGTTGCCTTTCAGTTTTTGAGATAATGGATATCTGTCTGATTTTGGTGTCAGGTAGTAGGGATTTGGGAATGTTCTTTTGCTCTGATAGAATTCTGTGCTAGATGTTTTTGAGTTGGGAGAGTTTTAATTACAGCTTGTATCTCACTGGCTATATCGATCTATTTATAGTATTTATTTCATTTTAATTTAACTTTAGTAGGATCTATCTATTATCTATCTATCTATCTATCTATCTATCTATCTATCTATCTACATTCATTCATTCATTTTCTCCTTGAATTTCCTGTTTGGTGAAATAGAGACTATTACATTACATTCATAGGATTTCTGAATTTTCTCACTGCCAGTTGTAATGTCTCCTTTTTCATTTGTTTTATTAATTTGGATCATTTCTCTTTGATAGCTTATCTAACAATTTGTCACTTTGCTTAATCTTTTCCTAGTACCAAATTCTTATTTTCATTGTTTTTTTTAATTGTTTTTCGTTGTTGCTTCTATTTCATGACTTTGAGCCCTGATTTTGATTATATCTTCATATCTACTTAAAAAACTTTTTATTGATTCTTTGTGATTTTCACCCCATGTACCCCAATACTAATCATCTCTTCATCCCTTGGTATCTGCCCTCTGCTCTTGCAGGCTACCCACCCTTCAAAGAAAACAAAAAGTAAAAGCAACAATACCAAAGCTATCTTGCTGTGGAAGCTGCAGTGTGTCATATCGTGTGTTGCACTATACACTATTATCCACATAACTTTACTTTCAAATGTTCATTGCATTTGAACATCATTGGTCTGGGTCCAGGACTCTGGCTTCTGTACACTATCAGTGCTGGATCCTCAGTGGGACCTTTCTTTGACAATCCTGTTTGTTACCCTGTGTCATGGAGGTCCTGATCTTTGGATTTGTAGGGCTAGCTTCTTCACATGGTCTAGTGATTCACAGATGAGGTAGATGTTGGGGTGGGCCAACTGGGACTCTTCTGTGTTAGCTGAGTTGGTCAGCCTGCTAGGCCTCCCACACCTAGGCTATCAGGGACAGCTCTCCAGCACTGCCTTGGCTTGCTTACCCAAGTCCAACTGCCAGGAAAGGCCAGGGCCAGCTCTCCTACTCTCCTGCCCTGAGCTGGCTCACCTGTGCCTACACTGCCAGGGCCAGCTCTACTGTGCTGCCTAGGAGAGGTACAGTGCACATTCTTCTCAGTGCTGCAGCCATCAAGGGATGGGGCCAGGTCATAGCATGGCAGGAAGTAGGGGTCTGCTTTCCTGAGTGCTGCAGCCATTGAGGGGCATATTTGCACATTGTAGTGGCAGCAGGTGGGGGTCATACAGCTTGATGTCTTTTACCCACTGGTACCTCAGGTGAGCCCCTTGCTAACTAGTTTCTTTTTTTTTTTTTTTTATTGAACATCATCTTCATTTACATTGCCATGGTAAAACTTTTCCAAATTTTCCCCCTCCCCAAGCCCCCCAAACCCTCCTTCCTCCCCCTGCCTCCACACATATGCCCCATCTACCTGACACACTCCGCCCTCCCCCCTCGGTTTCCCTTTGTTGGGGCCTCTGTTGAGCCTTTACCTGACCAAGGACCATTCCCCCCACTAATGCCCAACAAGGCCTTCCTCTGCCACATTTTTGGCTGGAACCATGTGTGCCCCTTGGTTGATGGTTTGGTCCCTGGGAGTCTTGGGGCATCTGGGTGACTGAAATCATTGTTCTTCCCATGGGGCTGTAAGCACCTTCAGCTCTTCTGGACCTCCCTCCAACTCCTCCATTGGGGACACCATGCCCAGTCCAATAGTTGCCTCTGTATTTGTAGGTTCTGGCAGGGCCCCTCTGGAGACAACCATTGCATGCTCCTTTTGGTATACACTTCTTTTCATCCTTAGTAGTGTCTTAGTTGTTGACTGTTTATAGGATGAATCCCCAGGTAGGGCAGTCTCTGGGTGGCCTTTACTTCAGCCCCTGCTCCATTGATGCCCAACAAGGCCATCCTATGCTACACATGCAGCTGGAGCCATGGGTAGCTCCATGTGTACTATTTGATTGGTGGTTTAGTCTCTGGGGGCATCTGGTTGGTTGATATTGTCATTCTTCCTATGGGGTTGCAAATCCCTTCAGCTCCTTCAGTCCTTTCTCTAACTCCTCCATTGGGTACCCCATGCCCTGTCCAATGGTTGGCTGAGAGCATCCGCCTCTATTTGTTCAGTTCTGGCAGAGCCTCTCAGGAGACAGCTTTATCAGGCTCCTGTTAGCAAACACTTCTTGGCATCTGCAATAGTGTCTGGGTTTGGTGGTGTATATGGGATGGATCCCTAGTTGAGGCATTCTTTGGATGGCCTTTCCTTCAGTCTCTAGTCCACACTTTGTCTCCATATTTCCTTCCATAAGTATTTTGTTCCCACTTCTAAGAAGGACCGAAGCATCCCCTCTTTGTTATTCCTTCTTCTTGAGCTTCATGTGGTCTGTGAATTGTATCTTGGGTATGAGTGCATATCATGTGTGTTGTTTTGTGATTGGGTTTCCTCACTCAGGATGATATTTTCTACTTCCATCCATTTGCCTAAGAATTTCATGAATTTGTTGTTTTTAATAGCTGAGTAGTACTCCATTGTGTAAATGTACCACATTTTCTGTATCCATTCCTCTGTTGACGGACATCTGGGTTCTTTCCAGCTTCTGGCTATTATAAATAAGGCTGCTATGAACATAGTGGAGCATGTGTCCTTGTTAAATGTTGGACCATCTCTTGGGTACTTTTTAATATTTTATTTATACTTAAGCCTTTGGCCTTATTTGTAGAACAGATATTGTGCTAGTAGTTTATGTTTTATTTGTTTTTTTATTTCTCTCTTATTTTTGGAGCACAGTTTCACTACATAGAGGATTATATAAATTTTTTTTAAACATTTAATTTTCAAAAAATTGGTAGTTCTGTTAGGGTTCAGAGTAACTGTTTCCTCCAAGATAGATATGACCATTGCCCTTATGAAGTAGTTTAGCTGTGATCGTGTGCATGAACTTTTCCATGTATGGGAATTCTTAATATTATCTCATAGGGAGGTAGAAGTGGTTCACCCTAGCCAGTTTTTTTTTGGGGGGGGGGTGCTGGGTTATCAAAGATTGGTTAGTTGTTTCACTTTTACACCATTAGGCACATCTTGACTAGTACATAGCAGAATTTACAGCTCAGTAATTTGTCGATGTGTTTTCTTTGATAGTAGCTAGCATTGCACCTTCTGCTACCATCAGATATGTTCGGCAGCGAGAAATGTCCACCTTAGTTTCATCTCCATCTCTCTATGTCTTGCATCTATTCTTTGTGGTATCTTGAGCAATAAGTCATATCATCTGGCTAGTAGGTACCGAAGAGGGACGGTAAACATTGTTTTGGGGGCCTTTATTTAGGGCTTTCCTCACTTACCTCACTAAGTTTTTGTTTAATAATCTTTGGCTTCTAGGAGCAGTATTACCTACCCATTCAGGCTATCTTTCTTCTAATACTTTTAAAAGTTGTTATAAAAGTTGGCTTTAAATCTAAAAAATAATGTTTTTGCTTTTTTATTTTTATTTATTTTATTATTTTATTTTAGGAACAGGAATTTTCTGTGTAGCCCTGTTGTCCTCTCCTGGAACTTGCTTTGTAGATCAGGCTAGCCTTGAACTCACTGAGATTTCCCCTTCCTCTGCCTCCGAAGTACTGGGATTAGAGCTGTGTACCACCACTGCCAATTTAAAAAGTAGATTTTTTAAACGGCTTTTTAAAAATACACCTTTGATTTTGGTCAATACTCCCTCTTTCCCTCCTTCCCTGTGCCTCATTCCTTTTTAAGCCTTTCTAGAGAACTTTTTCACATGCATACCTCCTGTTAACCTGGGACATAATTTCTCCTTTAGTTATATGAAAGAACCTCTTAGATGTGCATACAGGAAATGTATTCAAGATCATTTTGTAAAACACCATGACAAGCAAATATTTGGCACTATTCAAATGCACATTGGCTAGAGGGAGAGTGAGCGAAGTGTGGCATACTCATACACTGATGTGTTATTTAACAGTGCAGTGAATGATCTCCAGGTTCCGATGTCCACATTGATTAGTAAACAAAGTATTTAGTAAGGAACAAAAACAAAAACAAAAAAAAATCAAAAAACGGTTTCTTAACCACATGGGCGTGTCCACCACATTAAATGGGAAACTTCATATTAGTTATATATAGATACAAAGTGAAAAAAGTAAGAATTCAGTTACATTAAATTCAATATGGTATTGATTAACTATGTGTATATGGGGAGAAACACAAAAGTACCAGATATTGCTCTGTCCAGATCTCACTTTCTCAGAGTCAATCCTCAGTGCTGTTCTATCACTTCCATCCCTAGATGAACTTAGCAGTGCTAAGGATATTAAAATAGAGTTTTACTTAAGTATTTCCTGATAGAATGAATAAATAAATGTATTTTGGGATTAGAGCTGTGTACCACCACTGCCATTTTAAATAAATGGAAAAAATAAATTCCCTCATCTTTCCTTTTTATACTATTAAGCCAGTAATGTATCAAGGCTACTTGTTACATTAATTTTGTATCCAGGGTCTTCAGGATTCCTGGATTTCAGGATCCTGTATACCTTTGTTTCCAGGTTGATTTTTTTCCTCCTCACTTTATTCTTCTTGATTCTTTATTAATCTTTCTAAAACCTGTCTGTGGTCATTCTACACATTCCCCAGAAACTTTTATGATTCCTTAGAATAGAATATTGAGGGAGCTCTTTAGATTGGATACCATGCTTCTATAATTTGGTTTTCATGGGCAATACTTAACTATCCATTCCATGAAGGGAGAGATCTGTTTCCTTTCGGCTTTTTGGTGCTGGAACATGAGAGATATGGAAAATAGGTGTGCTGGGATATTCTTATTATTCACACTGTCTTCAGATTCTCCCCAGCCCCTTTTTAAATTTGGAACACTGTCAGGGTAACTTTATATTTTTGTATTTTATTTTTTAGTTTTAATGATAGTGAGATATTGTTTTCTATTTTAGTAGTGTTTCTTTTAGTTTGTAATCTGCCTTAGTCATCTAGTCTGGTTGCAGTAACAACAGTGAAATTGTTAATCATTTCAGTGTGCCATAGTATGGTTATGTGGCTGCCTGGATCAGAAACCCCCAAATTTGAGAATTTTTATTAGAAAATAGCAGCAGACATTTCACAGAACTAATAAACAGGGTTCAATAGTTGATGTTTTTTGTGAGGACTGGAATTTAGTAATTACATAGTTTAGATTTTAATTTTTTTTTTTTGGTGGCAGAAGGGGAAAAAGGCTTGGAATGTGTGGTTAGGTCACCATTTTGATTTAGTTTGAATTCATATTTAAGGTCAGTTTGAAAACTTAACAGATCCTTTGATTGGATCACTGGTAGGTATTTTTATTGTAAATGTCTGATTGTTTATATGTAGTCTGCTTTCTTATTTAGAGGTCAGCATTAAACTTGAAAATTGTACTGTAAGAAATGACATCATTCAACATATTTCAGTCAGTTATTTAAATGTTTTGGTTTTGAAAGCTTTAACAGGAAATGTAGATGAGGCATTATAGTCTTCTTAAAACTTTTTCTGAGAAGAAATTTAAGTAATTCAGTATATTAATATTAATAGCATGGATTCTCAAAAATGTGTGTATGCATGTATGAAAGTGAGGGAGAGAGAGGGAGGGAAAGGTAGGAAGTATTATATATATAATTTTCTTACTGAAGTTTAGAAGCATTGTTTTTTTTAATACCACGTGAATTCCACTTGATCTCAAATACCTTCTAGTGGTAGTTTCCTTTTGGATAATTAGGGATTTATTTCCTTAGAAAAACAATTATCATAGATTATCAAGTTTTGTTAAAGATGTTTGGAAACAGGAAATATTATATGATGGTAGAAATGTATGTTGGTAGAGATACATTTTGTTTGTCATACAGGGTAAATATTATTGACATCTACTAGACTGAGGTAAGTGATATTGCTAAACTTCCTACATATAATAAGTCACATATTAAGTATTACTTAGTCCCAAATATAGCTTCTCTGGAGAGAAACTTACTGCTTTGAGAAACTACCTTTTCTTTCTGTCTCTTTCTCTCTGTCTCTTTCTCACTCTCTGTCTGTCTCTTTCTCTTTCACATTATACACAGAGACAGAAACTTATTCAAGAATAATTGTTAAAACTTTGTAATAGTGAAAAATGAAAAATACCTCAATGTTCATTAGTGGGGGAATAGACAAATAAATATATGCCCTAATATTTTATAATTATAACCAAGTAAGTAGATTGATGTACCAGTAGTTCTCAAAACTACTACTGAATTAAAAGTAACAAATATTTTTAGTGGGATACATTTATGATAATTGAAAAATATGCAAAATACTTTATTATGTAAGTAAAAGATGAGATGTTAATTTACCTCCACATTATGAGTGGTTACTATTGAGAAGGTGACTCTAGAGCAGTGGTTCTTAATCTTCCTTGTGTTGCTACTCTTAGAGTTCGTCATGATGTGACTACCAACCATAAAATTGTTTTCAGTGCTACTTTATGAGTTTAATTTTGCTACTGTTATGAGTTGTAATGTAAATTTTTGATATGCATATGGTCTTATGTGACTCCTGTGAAGCAGCTGATTGACCACTAAAGGGGACATGACCCACAGCTTGGGAACTGATGCTCTAAGAACCACCTCTCTACATGAGCTTCAGTTTATTCTTTTATAATGTACAGAGAATGAAGAGATACTTTTTTATGTTTATTTAAATTAGAAGGCATAATATAAATTTTACTCAATATAAATTTTAATTGGCAACAGCACAGATATTGTAATAGTACTATGTGCATTTCTTTTTAAAATTTCAACCTAAAAATTGTGTTACTAAATTTGGCACAAGACTTAGTATATAGCATGTTTATGTTTGTCCATATCTTCTTGTATCGGAAGATGTCTTGGCTTTCTATAAAGAGATATAAATCTTTTTGTTGATTATGTATCTTTTATATGCAATTGCAAATGAACTGCCCTAAGTAACAGTAACTATTAAATTTGTGTCTAATTCACAAAGAGAAAAACCAGTATAAAGAATTACTAAACTACTTTGTTTATCTGATTTTTGTGTGGTAAAATATTGAAAACATTGTTTTCTATAGCTGAGTGTAAAGTATTTCTCTTATTTGTTTGTTACATTGATTTTTATTGTAAAACTTTTTGATTAGAGTAGTTTAAATAGTCCAATCAGTAACCATCCATGAGTAAAATTTGGTCACTTAAAGTGATTTTAGGAAATTTATTCATAAACTATTCATAGAGTTCTTGTTGACTAACATATTTTTCATGGGCTGCACTTGGCTATAGACATTTTACAACTGTTATTGTAGATTGAATATGAGTACAGTAATATCTCTGAGAACACAAGGATTAATTTTAATATAAAATGAAATGACAGTAAAATGAAATGGAAATGGTATATAACCTTAGCTTTTCTTAAAGTGACATGAGAGTAAGTATCTCAAACATAGTATAATTAAAAGTTATAATAACTATTCTTGATGTCTTTGAATTTAAATTATCTTAAATTAAGTAACAGATTTAAATTGCATTTATAATTATATGGCAGTTTATACTTTTTAAACAAAAAGCATTTACCAAAAATTATCCCAAGTTTAGAGAACCTAATTTAAATTGAAAAACTTTAAATAACCTTAGATAATTATTTTTATTTACATTTGTTATTAGGAACTTAAATCCAAAAATAATAACCTATATATCTTTACATGTAAATGTCAATCTAATCAAAAGATGACTGAAAATTAATGGCTTTATTTACAAAAAGGTCATAGATCTAATTTTTTTGTTAAAAGATTTCTTATAAATTATAAGAATAGCTTAATTGTAAAATTCATAATGATAATTTAAATTCAGAATATTTAATTTATTATAATTTCTGTTCATATATATAATTATGAATAGTTATGATTTTAAGTATATAGAGTTTGAAATAAGTCACGTAACCTTTTAAGATAATTTTTATAATTAGGTGAGAACAAGGCATGAACTATTTCTACTTGATTTTCTTGCTAATATTTAGAGCTTAACACTAGTGTTAGTTCTTAATTGATAGGCAAGATGATAAAGTTAGTTAGCAAGTATTCTTCTGTTGAATAATATGTAGTGAATTTTAAGAATTAACCATTGAAAAATAAAATCCTACTTCAAAAATTTCAGAAGAACATAACCTGGTAGTTCAGGCCTGAAATTCCAGGTTCCTGGCTGGTGGAAGCTAGAGGATCAAAAGTTCAAGGATAGCCTCACCAATTAAATACTGCCTCATACACCTTAAAAGAAAAAAAAGAAAAAAGAAAGCAAAAGAAAGAAAGAAAGAAAGAAAGAAAGTAAGAAAGAAAGAAAGAAAGAAAGAAAGAAAGAGAGGAAGAAGAAAGAAGCAAAGGAAGGAAGGAAGGAAGGAAGGAAGGAAGGAAGGAAGGAAGGAAGGAAAGCAGTCTGGGAACATAGCTCAATGGTAGAGCCTTGTCCAGCATGTGTGGGGTTTCTTCTCTGGTACCACATTAATGTGTGAGGGTGGACATTTGTATGTGTCTGTGTTTGTATCTGCCTTGGACATAAAGGTACTCTTAATTCATTGATCTGTTCAGTTTGATAGGGCATAATAGCTGACTAACTGTAAAACTTTCGTATGTTTTCTTTCAAATATAAAATGTGATCTATTTTGAAAGAAGAATAGTATTCTGATTTGAGCAGTTGACCTTTAGGTCAACTCTTTAGAGAAATGCAAAACAGGCTGCGTACTTCTCAGGTATAAATTTTGAAGGGCTATTTTAGAGTGGGAAAAGAATTGATATGAGCATCATTACAAGGCAGTGTATTTCACATGGAAGAGAAATGATTAAGATACTAATTTGTGGTTTTTATTTCCAGAGCAGTGGCTAATGCTGCACCTGCATTATAGATGTTTTGGAATAAGCGTTTGTGATCCCGATTCATGATTATAGTATTAGATATCATGGTTTTGGTTATTACCTTTATCTACAGTATTTGGTTATTACTATATCTACAGTAATGCTCACATCCTCATTGACATTGACAGATTTAGAGGTAAGCCTTTTTTTTTTTTTGGATGAAAATAAAAAAGTGATACCCTTATGATTTACTTTTACTATTTAAATTCTATTTTTAAAGTACATTAAATTTTATTTTCTGTTGTTCAAAATTTTGTTTACTTATTTAACTTTTATATTTAAAATGAGAAAGTCACAATTTTTGGAACAGTTTTTGTACGTGGATAATGTCCATGTAAGGGAATATACTTTTTAAAGCCTACTTAAACAAAACAACAAAAAAAAATTGAAGGAACTGGGTGTAGTATAAGTGTATTAGTCAGGGTTCTCTAGAGTCACAGAACGTATGGGCAGTCTCTATGTAGTTAGGGAATTTGTTGATGACTTACGGTCTGTAGTCCAACTCCCGACAATAGTCAGCAGAAGTTGTGGATGGAAGTCCAAGGATCTTGCAGTTGCTCAGTCCCAGGAGGCAAGCCGGCAAGGAAGAATCAGTCTTCCTTCTTTCAATGTCCTTATATATATATATGTCTCCAGTAGAGGGTGTAGCCCAGATTAAAGGTATGTGTCTCCATGCCTTTAATCCCAGATAATCTTGAACTGGAATCCATAACCATAATCTGGTATTAAAGGTGTGTGTCTCCATGCCTTTAATCCCAGGTGATCTTGACCTGGAATCCATAGCCACTATGCTTCAAGATCTCCTTGCTAAGTCCAGGTCAGAAATTTATATCTCTGAGCCTCCAGATTAGGATCATAGGTGAGCCTTCCAATTCTAGATTGTGGTTTATTCCAGTTATAGTCAAGTTGACAACCAGGAATAGCCACTACAATAAGTATAATGATAACAGTAAAATCTCGAAAGTCACCATATATTAGTTTATTTATGTATTTGTCTTAGAATGTGTTGTTATTTAAGCTTGGTATCCGCTGTCAAAGTTTGAAATGGTAAGGTCAAATAGTCTCTTACCCTGAACATTCATATCTAGTTGAAGTAGCTTATTTTCTTTTAACTTCACCATAATCTTCCAGCTTAAATTCAGTTCTAAACTACTAGATTGTTTGCTGTTTTCTCAGGCATTATGTCAGTACAGAACAGGCATAAATAGTTTGGAGAAGAATTCTCAAACCTGAGAATCCTACCACTGATTTTCCCTAATCTCAATCTCTCTCTCTCTCTCTCTCTCTCTCTCTCTCTCTCTCTCCCTCTCTCTTTTCCTTTTTCTCTCTCTTTCTCTCTCTCTCCCCCCTCTCATGCATGCATGTGGGCTGCACATGTATGTATGTATGTGTATGCATGCATGTGGGTGCACATGGGTGTATTTATGCATGCCTACATCTGTCCTCCTCAGTTCCTTTGCGTTATTTTTGATACAGTATCTCTCAGTGAACTTGGGTCTCACTGATTCAGCCAGATGAGCTACACAGTGAGCCCCTGAGCTTCTCAGTTTTGTGCCTCCTCAGTGTTAGGATCATGTGAGGGTGAAAACACTTTCCATACTGAACCATCTTTTTAGCAGCGTTACCCATTATTCTTCATGGCTGAGTATGGTTGAAAGTTTTCAGCTACACTTAGTCTTTACTTTGATGGAGGTTTTAATCTGTTAAGTTTTTTTTCTATTTAAATTCCTTTTCTGTATTCTTAGAGGTAGGTGTGTATGAATCTTACCAACTCCAATTAGCAATTTCACTGTAATATAATCTTGCTAAACTATTTGAATTGGGTGGTCCTGAGTCAAGTAGTTACTGTATCATTTTTTTAAGTTTGCTTTGTATGCCTAATGATTATCTTTTCAATTTTATGGTAGCATGATTAGTAAGTTGCCATTGAGTGGATTTAAAATGTTATTCTTTTAAAATTACATGGTTATATATGTATGTGTGTATATATACACATACATACATACACACAAAAAGTTCATATAAAGCCAGAATTCCATGGAGCTATTGTGATGTTAGTTATACATCCAATATTTGAAAAAAACCCAAATATTTATAAAGGTGTCATGTTTCTTTTTGTGAGTATGTCATAGTTTCAGTTTACTTAGTAGATTTTTATTTTACATTTTATTTCAGAATATTTTAAATGATCCTGTCTTGTCAAATAAATTTAGAGTGTCTACTATAAATAGGAGCACCAACATCTTCAAAAGAACTGTATTTGAAAGTAAAAGAATTTGTTGTATTTGAAGTATTCGAGAGATAATTATGCTGATATATGTAGCTCACTTCATAATGAAGAGGATAGATACTGGAAATATAATTGAAAATATTTTCATTTCTTACTGATAAACTGTTGTAATTCTTCATTTGTATCGTGTATGTGTATAAGCGTTTCTATATACATTTGTAAGTCTAAATATCATTGTACATATGCTACAGCATGGGTAAAAGTAAGACAAAGGTGGGTACAGGTCTTCATTGGAGACAAGGTCTCTGTTGGTTTTCCTCTGTGTATGTGAACTCTGCAACTTCTTGGCGGCTCTCCTGTCTTTTCCTTCTATTTTCCGTTAGCTAGTTGAATATTATATGTATTTTCTTTTCTCTTTTATATATTTTAATAATATTGATACGTTGCAGGATTTCCTCTGTCCATCCACAGGTCTCCTGCTGCACTAATATTTAACTGGACAGGGAAAATCCTGCCACATATCTCCCCTTCTGTTTAAATAAAAACAATCCTGCCACATTGATCTATTAATATTAAAAACACGTTTTTGTGGGTGTTTTCCCTGCATCTTTGTATGTGTCATGTATGCCTGGTACACTCAGAGGCCAGAAGAGGGCATTGGAACCCTTGGGACTGGAGTTAGAAATGGTTTTTAGCTACAATGTGGGTTCCGAAAATTGAACCTAGGTCCTCTGGAAGAGAAGCCAGTCCTAACTGCTAAGACATCTGCAGCCCCTCTATTTGTATTTCAGACCAGTGCTTTTCAAAGTATTGTAACAAAGACAGTGCTGAGGGAATGAAATGACTTAATTTTTCTGTGATGAATTAAAGACAAATTCAGAGTAAATGTCTAGAAACTTTTATGGTAACCTTACATTGTTGTGATATCTAAGAATGTGATTAAACTTTTACTGTATTTTACAATTTTTTTTCTTTAATACATTGACAGTGTAAAAGTTGATCTTTCCTCAAAGATAGCCTCTATTCTTTTTATCTTTTAGGTGCTTTTACATTGTTTCTTTTTGTCTTTGTTTCATTTAAGATAAATCTAGAAGAAGAATTTCTTTTCTGTTTAAAAGAATTGATTTGTTGTAGCTTTATCTTTGAGAGTGAATGACAATTTTACATATTTTTATTTTATGACTGTAAGATGTGTAACCCTTTGCTGTTTAAGCCATTTTTGCTAAACAATATTTCAAAAAATTGAATGCTCTGCACTCTAATTCTACTCTTATTTATGTTGTTTTTTGTTAATCGCATATACACATGTTTATAGCTTGTGTGTGTATTTGAGACAGACACACACAGTCTGACACATACACACACACATGCATGCACAAACACACACACTCACTGCTGGAGTAGTGTTTGTCTTAAAGGACACTTTATGACCTCATTCTAAGAGAATTGTTGCAGTGTCAAAATGTCAAAATTTTAAAACATGAATTAGGGATTTGTAGAGATTAGGGACACACAGGGGGAGTGACTAATGGGCATGATTTAAAGGGATAATAGCAAGGAGATATTTATGATAATTTCTTTAGAAATTATATCAGAATATAATATTTTGAAATAGCAATTTCATATAGTTCTTGACTTTTGATGGATTTTTTTGCCAAGTCTTGTACATCAGAGTATAAATTCATTTCCACCATTTTAGGGGCATTCCCTTAAAACTGAAAGATGGCTTTTGAGTTTTCTTATTCTTTCTAAATTTTCTGCATCTGTTTGTATCTTGCTTATGTGGACACTATAGTTTATTACTACCCAAACAGTAAAGTAGAACATAATTTGCCAGTAACTTTTGAATTATATCGTAATGTGATTGTTGTATATGGTTTTCCATTCAGCTAGAAACCAGTACCCTAGGTGCATAAAACTTAGTATATATGACTTGTGTTTTTTTGTTTTGTTTTGTTTGTTTCTTTGTTTTTTGTGTGAGCCTCTACATTCTGAGTACTAGGATTAAAGGTGTGTGCCTTCACACCCTGTGACTCTTATCATTTTTTATTGAAGAAAATTACTATTAAATATAAATATTTGATTTTTCCCCTTCCCCAGTGCCTACCCCACATTCCCATTGCCCTATTCACCCCAGTGTTTTTTACTTCTTTTTTTAAAAGACAAAATAAAAACAAAACAGAAAACATAATAAATTCCCACAAAAATGAAAATGAAAACAAATGAAAGACCAATATTTTAGTTATTTTCTTACTATGAATAGACATGACCAAGGGTTGGGGACCAGGGAACCATAAGGGAACTGTAAGAATGCCTACTCCCCCCACCCCCAGGCTGTGTAGACATTATTTACCTTAGTAGCCAGGTTAAACTTCCTCTCCTCTTATAAGGTCAGTTGCTGGAATTCCCCTGTATGCAAATGAGGTATCTCCAGTGCTCTGGCTTGGCTAGTAATGTACACTTCCCCAGAAAAACCCCAAAGGTTTAAGTGGCCTTTGTTACCCCCATTAAAAGAGTTACCACTACCTAAGTTCTCTTCCACAACTGACTATTCCTATTCTCAAGATCTGTCTGTCAAGATTGCTATGCTATGGTCAGGAGGCAAAGCCTAACCAGCACAGCACAAGGCAACTTAAATACTGAAGCGTTTAATTGGAGGCTTACTCATAGTTTTAGAAGGTTATGGCAGATAGACACGGTACTGAAGCAGCAGCTGAGCTTTACATCTTGATCCACAGGCATCAATCAGAGGAAGACTGGGCCTGCTGCAGGCTTTTGAAACCTCAAGCTCACTCATGAGAAGGAAAGCCCACCTTCTTCAACATGGCCACACATCCTGATCCTTACCAATCACTTCACCAACTTTGGACTAAAGCACACAAATATATGAGCTTAGCCGAGCAGTGGTGGCGTACGCCTTTAATCCCAGCGTGTGTGTGTGTGTGTGTGTGTGTGTGTGTGTGTGTGTTTTGTACTGAATATGGAACTCTTGTCTTGCTGAAAAGCTATGTCCCTCTTAACCACTGAAGCATATCTTCAGCCCCTCAAGTAATTTTAATAATAGTAAATACTGTTTCAGGAAACATTTGAAAACTTTAAGGCAAACTATAAAACATTAAAGGTTGTATATCGTATGGCAGAATGATTTTGTATTTTTGAAAAAAAGATAGCTGAAAAGACCATTTTTATGACTACTGCTTAGTGTTGTTTCTAAAAGTGTTTATAACTTTAGAGTTAACTAAGTGAAGATCAATAAGCTAACAACATCCTGAATGTTTATGGACAAATCAGGACTATTTCAAGCATTCTGTATTTTGTGGGAAGCATGAGACATTAGATGTTCAGTGAGGACTAATTTATGTCTCACTTAGAGTTTGACCCCTATGGTATGCTAATTAGAGTGGGACTTAATTCTGGTTGTAACAGTTAAGTGAGCTCATTGTCTTCTTTCCAAGATTTTGAGGTTTTCAAGTTTAAGGACACTTAAGTGTTCTTAAATTTAGATGTCAGCCAGTTACTTTGCCATGTTTTGTCTTCATATCTGAAATCATATGAATTGTTACAGCTTGCATGTCAGCTTCAGTAGGGAAAGCTTAATGCTGAGACTGCATTTGTAGAACTTGACATAGTTTGTGACTAATGTGGTTTACTTCCATTATTTTATGTACTCATAAAATATGGCTTATTTGTGAATGAAATGCTGTCTATATTAACTAAGGTTGTGCTTGCTGTTGTTCCCCTGCAGAAAATTTCTAATGGCTTGGTGAAGATAGGAAAAACATCAGAAAGGCTGAAGTACAAGTACTGTCGTACTGTAAGTATATTTCTGAAAAGAAGTTTAAGAATATTTCTTGTCCATTTGTTTTGGAGAAAATACATTAAAGATATATGCAAAATATAGAGGTGAACATTATAATCATCTTAATAATTTATAAGAACTAATTTTATGTTGCTTTTAAAAATTGAAAATGTGATTTTATATATTAAGATGAGTATTTTTTTCAATAGCATTGACAAATATTTCTAATTCTAACAAGGATTGATCTATTCTGTATACATTTGCTTATTTAAAACTCTCAGAATCCAGGAAAATCATTGTAATTTTATAGGTTGTGATTTGTTTGGGTGGCTTATTGTTTAGGTTATTTTGCAGAATTATTTATTTGCTGATTTATTTATGTATTTCATTATTTATTTATTTGATTATTTAGTAAATTATTTATCTGATGAATTATTAATATATCTTCATGACATGCTTTAAATTATTTATTACTTAATTTTGAGTTTATTGCTTTTAGACGCTGCATTGTTACTGACTAGTTTTGATCTTTTTCTTTGTGGTTCTTGAAAATTAAAGTATTAGCTCTAAGGCAGAGAGTATATTCATTTCAGTGCCATAGACTTCTTTTATTTTTAGTTTGTGGGTAATTTATGACAGTGATAAGATTTTAACTATGCTTTGCTATACAGCATTAAATTTATCCTTTTAGGGTTACTGGAATGTGATAAAGTATCAGGGTATTGTGTATGTGGTCATTGAGTTGTTTGCTGATTAATCATACAGTGTTTCATGTGTAAACAAAAATGGAACTTGTTAAACCTAACTCCACATTATTTTGTCTCTCTAAAGGTAGGTCTGCATATTGTTTTAGAATAAATGTCGGAGTTATTTGATTTTAGTGGCAAGTCTGTTTTGCCACCAGAATGCTTTTAGGAAAGTTTATAGGGTTGAATTGTAACATAGATTTGGATTTATTTTTTGTTTAAAGTCTATTATGTGGGCATTTGGAAAGCAGCAGGGCTTTTTGTAACTTATGAATAGTCACTTGAACAAAGAATTCTGTTACAGAACTGACAATTATGTCTATATACCCAAATTTCTTATTTTGAAGTATTAAATATATTAGTATTTAATTAGAATGTTCTGGTTATATCTTCTTATTCTTGTCTTGAAACATGTTCTACAGTGATTTATGTAACATGGATTAGAAGTGACTTTTGTATTCTAGAGATATAAATTTTGATATACTGTTATATAAAATTCTATTTTGAAATGATCTTTAGTATATCTGTGTCATCCTTTTGAAGAAAAAAATGCTTTCTCTATTGTTGAATGAACTATATATTAGCAGTCATAATAGTCTACTGAGAGTACATGATTATTCATACCTATTGATAGAATACTAACTTAATTATATAAGTGGGCATTCCATTGATATTACACATGTATATACCATTACTCAAGCACAGGCATCTGGGAATTCCTTTTGAAAGTAGGATGATTTTGAGAACTTGTTGTTCAAAAGAGATTAGTATAGCCTATTATAGGTAGTATTACTCAGTTATTATGTATGCTGTACAATGTTTACATATTTAACTTGGATTTCCTGACTTTCCCAATGAGGTAACCACCGTGATTGTAATCTTTTACTTTGAGGATGAGGAAATAGAGAGTTGGAAATGTGAAGTAACTTGCTCATTGTCATACAGCTGAAAGTAAGTGGAGGGCACTGCCTGGGACTAGGAATCATTTAGTTTGATCAAGGCGCCTTCCTATCCAGTTGCAGTTTTATATTTGTAGTTAGTATAATATAGTATTGAATCAGAGATTTCTCTACAGTCTAGAGGCTTATTTGCTTACCTGTCTCCTACAGGTTTGGCTAGCTTAGTATATTCAGTCTCTGTTGGACTTACCTTTCTTGAATAGTAGATAAATACTTGAACCACTTAGATTTTTCCAAGTGGAATTTTACAATTTGTATAGTTGAAGAAA
Organism: Apodemus agrarius; assembly: GCA_964023405.1. Lineage (NCBI taxonomy): Eukaryota > Metazoa > Chordata > Mammalia > Rodentia > Muridae > Apodemus > Apodemus agrarius. The sequence goes on along the minus strand of OZ030014.1, from coordinate 38,540,806 downwards.
ACTAAGTACTTGTATCTCTGAGATCTTGTGTGTATTTGCCTGTTAAATAATCAGTTCTAAGATCAGATTTTTTTAATAGATGTATTCTTTATTTAGATTTTAAATGTTGTCCCCTTTCCTGGATTCCCCCTGAAAAACCTCTAACCCATTTCCTCTCCCCTTGTTCACCAATCAACCCGTTCCCACTTCCCTGTCCTGGTAGTCCCCTATACTGCAGCATCGAGCCTTCCAAGGGCCAAGGGCCTCTCCTCCCTTTGTTGTCCAACAAGGCCGTCCTCTGTTTCCTATGTGTCTGAAGCCATAGGTAGCTCCATGTGTACTCTTTGGTTGGTGGTTTAGTCCTTGGGAGCTCTGGGGGTACTGGGTGGCTCATATTGTTGTTCCTCCTATGGCTCTGCAAGCCCCTTCAGCTCCTTGGGTCCTTTCTCTAGCTCCCCCATTGGGGACCCTGTGCTCAGTTCAGTGGTTGGCTGAGAGTGTGTCCCTCATTATTTGCCATGTATGGGCAGAGCCTCCCAGGTAACAGCTATATCAGGCTCAGGTCAGCAAGCACTTGTGGTCATCTACAATACTGGGTTTTGTAACAGTATATGGGATGGATCCCTGGGGGAGGGGTGACTCTGGATGATCTTTCCTTTAGACTGTGCTCCACACTTTGTTTCTGTATCTCCTTCTGTGGGTATTTTGTTCCCTCTTCTAAGAAGGACCAGAGTATCCATACTTTGTTCTTCCTTCTTCTTGGGGATCATTTGATATGTGAATTGTGTCTTGGGTATTCTGAGCTTATGGGAATATCCACTTATCAGTGAGTGCATACCATGTGTGTTCTTTTGTGATTGGGTTACCTCAGTTAGGATGATATTTTACAGTTCTACCCATTTGCCTAAGAATTTCATGAATTCTTTTTTTTTTTTTTTTTTTTTTTTTTTGTATTTGGTTTTTTTGAGACAGGGTTTCTCTGTGTAGCCCTGACTGTCCTGGAACTCACTCTGTAGACCAGGCTGGCCTCGAACTCAGAAATTCACCTGCCTCTGCCTCCCAGAGTGCTGGGATTACAGGCATGTGCCACCACCGCCCAGCCTGAATTCATTGTTTTTAATAGCTGGGTAGTATTCCATTGTGTAAATATACCACATTTTCTGTATCCATTCCTCTGTTGACGGACATCTGGGTTCTTTCCAGCTTCTGGCTATTATAAATAGGGCTGCTATGAACATAGTGGAGCATGTGTCCTTATTACATGCTGGGGAATCCTCTGGCTATATGCCCAGGAGTGGTACAGCAGGGTCCTCCAGTATTGTTATGCCCAATTTTCTGAAGAAATGCCAAACTGATTTCCAGAGTGGTAATACTAGTTTGCAATCCCACCAGCAATGGAGGAGTGTTCTTCATTTTCTACATCCTTACCAGCATCTCCTGTCACCTGAATTTTTGATCTTAGCTATTCTGACTGGTGTGAGGTAGAATCTCAAAGTTGTTGTGATTTACATTTTCCTGATGACTAAGGATGTTAAACATTTCTTTAGGTGCTTCTCAGCCATTAGGTATTCCCCAGTTGATAATTCTTTGTATAGCTCCGTACCCTATTTTTAATAGGGTAATTTGGTTCTCTGGAGTCTACCTTCTTGCATTTTTAGTATATATTGGATATTAGCTCTCTGTTGGATGTAGGGTTGGTAAAGATCTTTTCCCAATTTGTTGGTTGCCATTTTGTCCTATTGACAGTATCCTTTGCCTTATAGAAACTTTGTGATGGTATGAGGTTCCATTTGTCAATTTTTGATCTTAGAGCGTAAGCTATTGGTGTTCTGTTCAGGAAATTTTTCCCTGTAACCATGTGCTCGAGGCTCTTCCCCAGTTTCTTTTCTGTTAGTTCCAGTGTGTCTGGTTTCATATGGAGGTCCTTGATCCATGTGGACTTGAGCTTTGAACCAGGAAATAAGAATGGATTGATTTGCATTCTTCTGCATGCTAGCTGCCAGTTGAACCAGTACCATTTGTTGAAAAGGCTATCTTTTTGCCACTGGATGGTTTTAGCTCCATTGTTAAAGATCAAGTGACCATGTGTGTGGGTTCATATCTGGGTCTTCAATTTTATTCCATTGATCTACCTACCTGTTACTGTACCATGCAGTTTTTAACACTATTGCTCTGTAGTACTGCCTGAATTCTGATTCCCCCAGAAGTTCTTTTATCGTTGAGAATAGTTTTAGCTATCCTTGTTTTTTTGTTATTTCAGATGAAATTGCGACTTGCTTTTTCTCACTCTATGACGAATTGAGTTGGAATTTTGATGGGGTTTGCATTGAATCTATTGATTGCTTTTGGTAAGATGATATTTTTACTGTATTAATCCGGCCAATCCATGAGCATGGAAGATCTTTCCTTCTTCTGAGGTCTTCTTAGATGTCTTTCTTCAGAGACTTGAAGTTCTTGTCGTACAGATCTTTCACTTGTTTGGTTAGAGTCACACCAAGATTCTTATATTGTTTGTGACTATTGTGAAAGGTGTCATTTCCCTAATTTCTTTCCCAGCCTGTTTATCCTTTGAGTATAGGAAGGCTACTGATTCGTTTGAGTTAATTTTTTATCCAGCCACTTTGCTGAAGTTGTTTATCAGCTGTAGGAGTTCTCTGGTGGAGGTTTTTGCGTTGCTTAAGTATACTATCATATCATCTGCAAATAGTGATGGTTTGACTTCTTCCTTTCCAATTTGTACCTCTTTGACCTCCTTTTGTTGTCTAATTGCTCTGGCTAGAACTTCACGTACTATATTGAATAAATATAGAGAGATAGTGGATTCTTGTCTAGTCCCTGATATTAGTGGGATTGCTTTAAGTTTCTCTCCATTTAGTTTGATGTTGGCTACTGGTTTGCTGTATATTGCTTTCACTATGTTTAAGTATGGGCCTTGAATTCCTGTTCTTTCCAAAATATTTAACAAGAAAGGATGCTGAAATTTGTTAAATGCTTTTTGTGGCTTTATAGAAAGACTTGAGGTAGTGTTTGTCTTTGACACTTCAGTGCCTTTCCTGTATACAGCAAAATGTGTCATGTTTAAGTATCCAGTCTGTTAGTCTGTGTCTTTTTATTGGGGAATTGAGTCAATTGATGTCAAGCTATATTAAATAGTCTAACTTCTTGAGTTCTTTGTATATATTGGACATTAGCCCTTTGTTGGATGTAGGGTTGGTAAAGAACTTTTCCCAATTTGTTGGTTGCTATTTTGTCCTATTGACAGTGTCCTTTGCCTTACAGAGACTTTCCAATGTTATGAGGTCCCATTTGTCAATTCTTGATCTTAGAGCATAAGCCATTGGTGTTCTGCTCCAAAATTGTCCCCTATGTCCATGTGCTCAAGGTTCTTCCCCAGTTTCTTTTCTATTAGTTTCAGTGTGTCTGGTTTTATGTAGCGGTACTTGATCCACTTGGTGTTGAGCTTAGTACAAGAAGATAAGAATTTGCATTCTTCTGCATGCTGACTTCCAGTTGAACCAGCACCATTTGTTGAAAAGGCTGTCTTTTTTCCACTGGATGGTTTTAGCTCCTTTGTCAAAGATCAAGTGACCATAGGTGTGTGGGTTCATTTCTGGATCTTCAATTCTATTCCATTGATCTACCTGTCTGTCATTGTACCAATACATCTGACAGAGGGCTAATATCCATTATATACAAAGAACTCAAGAAGTTAGACTCCAGAGAGCCAAATAACTCTATTAAAAATGGGGTACAGAGCTAAACAAAGAATTTTCACTTGAGAAATATCCAATGGCTGATAAGCACCTAAGGAAATATTCATCATCCTTAGTAATCAGGGAAATGCAAGTTCAAACAACCCTGAGATTTCATCTTATACCAGTCAGAATGGCTAAGATCAAGAACTCAGGAGACAGCAGGTGCTGGTGAAGATGTGGAGAAAGAGGAACAATCCTCCACTGATGGTGGGATTCTCCTAGTATCAAGTGAAAGAGATGCTAGTACACTCTTCCAAGTTTTGCTACTTAATTGAACATTGCATGAAATAATAGTGTCTTTCTAATTATCATAATATGGCTTATATCTTGGATCCTTTTTAATTATGACATGTAAATGTGTGTATGGCCAAAGAACTTGTTAAATGGAAGATTTCCTAATATCCCATCCATTTTATGAAAAAATAATTTGGTTCTCTGCCCTGATGTTTTGTTTTATTTGAAAGTCAGCATTGTGTTGCTCTGGCTGTTCTGAAACTCACTATGTCAACCAGGCTAGCCTTGAACTCAGACTCCTTGCTTCTGTTCTCTAGTGCTGGGATGCAAGACATATACCATCATACCTAGCCTTCTGCACTGATGCTTTAGGAGAAGTAAGTTTTTCTTGTGTTGGAACTAGATTTGCTCTATGTAACTGCACGTTTGGTGTTATTGTTGATATGACTTTTGGACTTCTTAAGCAAAACTTTTAAATTTATAGTTTATAAAATTAAAAAGAGGCGATGTTATGTCCTGGGATTTCTTAGGGTACTTATTACTGATGTATAGGAAGGAGTCTTTAATAATAAAGTATGATTCCCAAATGCAATTTTTAGGATTACTGTTTTAGTATTTATGTTGCACTTGGAAACAGTAAAACTAAACACTGTATGAACAAAAAAGTCAGGAATAAAATTATGCAGTTTAAGTTACATTAGTATGGTATGCTTATAGACATTTTGTATAATTTACTAGATCCTATATTGTACTTTAACTGTCTACATAGAAGTTGGAGTATTAATGAGATCAGTTTATACTACTACGTCATATTCTATCAGTGAAGGAGGTCAAGGCAGGAACTCAAAGAGGACAGGGACCTAGAGCTGCTGCAGAGGCCGAGGAAGGGGCTAAATAGTGGCTGGCTTCCCATGGTCTGCTCAGCTCAGCTCAGCTGGGCTCATGTATATCAATCATCAGGCTAGAAAAGCCTCACAGGCTTGATCACAGACCTTTCTTTTCTCAGTTGTGGTTCCCTCTTCCCAAATGACTCTAGCTTGTGCCAAGTTTACATAAAGCCTGCCCACACAGTCCTCATTCTTGTGTGGCATGCACATTATTGAACTGAGCCATCCCCCTCTCCCCTTTGTAAACATCTTATTACTGCAGTGCCTTCTTCCTTCCTTCCTTCCTTCCTTCCTTCCTTCCTTCCTTCCTTCCTCCCTCCCTCCCTCCCTCCCTCCCTTCCTTCCTTTTTTCACTTTCTCAGTATTCATTGTTAACATTGAGAAATTTTGTCACTTTTTCCTAATATATATTATTTGTTTTTATCATTCTAGAATTTTTGGAACCTGTGTCACTGAAATTTTATGATATTTATGTTTAATTTTATGTTATTATTTATCCTCTGTCTTTAGAAGTCATTTTCATTTTGAAGGTAAGGTGTTTGCTTTGGGGATATTATCACAGTCTTTCCTCCTCTTTTCTTTCTCCTCTAGCTCTCCTAGCCGGAGACCAGCAGTAGGGTGATAGCAGTTGTAGTTTTGCACCAGATAGGTAGAATGTTTGCTTCTCATAGCCGTTTACAAACTTGCTACAAATTAACTTTCTTAACAAAATGTCTAATTTCTAAAAATTTGCCTGCCTGCCTGTCTCCCTCCCTCCCCTTCCCTCCCTCCCCGTCTCTCCCCCTCCCTCTCTCCTTCTCCCTCCTTCCCTCCTTCCCTTCTTCCCTCCCTCCCTCCCTCCCTCCCTCCCTTTATCCCTCCCTCCTTCCTTCCCTTCTTCCCCCTTCTTTCCCTCCTTCTCTCCTTTCTTCCCTCCCTCTCTTCCTTTCTGGCTGCTTCTACTTTTTTCTTTTTGTGAAATAAATCATTAGCTATCATTCATTTTAATGGGATTTGAGAGCCCCTTCTGACTGACCAGAGCCACAGTTGTTATATCACATTTTTTTCCTGCTACCCATCATGCAAAGTACAGCTCTTGAAAATTTTTTCTGGGTTTTCTGCATTATTACCATGCATTCTTTTTTATTCCTTTTTCTTTCTGGTTAGGTACAATAAACTTCGTTATTGGTATTTCAGAGAGAACAGGGGTTGCTAAATGTTCCTCCTTTTTCTGAAGGTCTGGGATGGAAACAGTGAAGTGAAATGCTTTGTGTGTTTGGGTTGAGTGTTAGCAAGAAATTGCCATCATTGAGGGTTTCTCTCATCTTCTTATGTTCTTGCTGGTTTGGGTCAGCAAGGGCTTCTTACTCACGGAAGGCCATGTGTACCTTGAGGTTTACCATCTGTTTCTGTAGGCAGATTTGTTGTCGTACCAGGAAATGAACTTGGCAAATGGTCAGTGCTAGCAACACAAGCTGCAGCTTCAAAAGTAGAAGAGGGATATTGCTGTGAATGTCAGAGGAGACAGCCTGGTCCTTAGTATAACCCAGGATGCCTGGAAGGGTGCCCTCTGATGTCTACTTTACCACTTTCTTGATGCCAGTATACTTGCCAGCTTTGATATCAGTGGGATCTTGCTCCTCAAAATTGATATAGCCTTCTAGTCTATGATAGGTTTCCTGTTCTCAACCTTGACTGTCCCCTGCAACTTTTCATGGTTGCAATCACAGTGGAATGTGCAGATAGTGGAAGAGACAGCAACAGAGTTGGAAGTAGCCCTGGGAACCAATATGCCAAGTATTTACACTCTGATCTTGGCCATCCTGTCTTGGACAAAGCTGTTTCTGTAAAGATGACTAGCACATAACTCCTCATACTTTCAAAATATTTTATTAAAGTATGTATTGAAGTACACTATATTAAAATTTTATTGCTTTTTTAGAGGAAGAATAGGAATTGAGTTATTTTTTATTAATGTCTATATAAATAGTACTCTTTTAGTGAAGAACATAAACAAAATAGAGAATGAGGTAGATAAGAGGTAGCAGAAGTATCTTCAGTTACAAAGGTTCAATTATTTATCTTATTTCCATTTCTGTTAGTATGTGATAGATTTAAAAATATAGTGCAAATATATTTGAACAAAAGTTAGTGCTATTATCCTGGGGTTATTAAAGTAATGTTTTCATATTGAGGATTAATTGAAAAAGAGTCAAGATAGTTTGATTTTGAGCCAGTGCTGTGATTTAAGTGTTTGCTTCAAAGTCCAGTATTTTAAAACTTAATTCTCCATGTAATAGTATTGGGAATAAAGGCCCCATTGTAGATACATGTCATGAGGGCTTTGCCTCCTTTAAGAGATTAATGACAGAAGACATTATGACAGAAGTGGATCCTTTAAATGAGAATTGGATCCTTAAAAGTCAGTTTTGGCTTTTTCCATTCTTCCATTGTAACTAAGAATTCTATCACTAGTGGTAGTAGTTATATCTTTTCCTTCTCTTCTTCACATGAGACTATTAGCCAAGTGCATGTTCATTCATTATAAATTATCCATTCTCAGCTAATCTGTTAAAGCCTAGAAGATTGAATTAAGATTAACAACCCTTTATTGATGTATTATATATATAATCCATAACATATTGACAAAATCAGATAAGAAATCTAGTAGATGGTGTTATGTGTTAGAGTCAAGAGAGCAAAGTTCTCAAAAGAGGAAAAGAATGATGATATCTTACGTTAAAACAGTGCTCTAGTCATTGCTTGTAATAACAGCTTTTTTTTCCAATTTTGTGAAGACTTAGCATGTTTTCAGACTAAAGGAAAATATCTGAATTTTACAGTATATTGTCTTAAAATATATTTGTCATCCTCTTGAATTAAGATTTTACTATTTCCTGTGTAGTTATTTCCTATAGTTGGACATAACCATTGCTGTCTTGAATGAGACCAGCTGTGATCACCTCCAAGAGATCCTTCAGATGGAACCTATCAATATTTCCTTATAGAGGACAAAGGAGATTCTCGATTCATAGATCTTCAGAGGACCTTTAGGAGGATCCCTTTTCCAGGTTATGTGAGATATAAGCAGTTGCCTGTTGTAGGGACTCTTTGTGGTGTAGATGCTCGTATATTACCTGGTGGAGCTCTTCAGTGGTGCAGCTTTTCATTAGTCTTTTATGATGCAGTCTATCTGCTTATTCTTTAGGGCACTTTCTAGCCGTATAGCTGCTTTTGAATTATCTGTGCTTTTGTAAGTAACCTCGGTAAACATTGGTTCACCAAGCTACTCTTGGCCTTTGATCTGTAGTGTCCCATTGGAGGTGAATAAATGTTTATTTGCATCTCTCCATAAAGAGCCTCATGATACCACTGAAGAACCTGTTACCTCTTTTTGGAGGTTTACTTTATCAATTTTGTTAATTTATATTGATTTAAATGAAATAGGAGAAAAATAATTATTTTTTTCTTTTTTTTATTTAATTTTTATTTTCTATATTCTATGTTTACATTCCAAAGGCTTTCCCCTTTCCCAGTTCCCCGGAAAATAATTATTTTAATTTAAGCTGTTTATACAAATTATGTCAGGTAAAAGTATACCATATACCTTGTTCCTCAAGGTAAAAGGTTGAGTAGAAGAAGAAATGTCTTGAAGCTATTACTGATAAATTGTTGTTGGAAGGCCCAAATGAAGTCAGCTACTCTAATAGTTTGAAGGAAATGGCCCTGTAGGCTCATGTTTGGACACTTGATCTCCAGGTGGTAGAACCATTTGGGAAGGATTAGGAAGTGCAACCTTGTTGGAGGAGGTCTTTTACTGGGCTTTGAGGTTTCAAAAGTCATGCTACTTCCAATGAGCCGTTTAGCTCTGTTTCATGCTTGTGGATTAGAATGTAAGCTCTCAGCTACTGTTCCAGTGCTTTCCTGCCTGCCTGCCTGCCTGCCTGCCTGCTGCCATTTTCTCTATCACAATGGTCATGAATGCCAACCCTCTGAAAGTACAAGTCTCTAATTGCCCTGGTCATGGTACCCTATTACAGCAATAGAAAAGTAACTAAGAACAGCTGTTTTAGTTTCATGTTTCAAGCTGTATCTTATCCTATTTATATATTATATAACGGTAATTAATTTACTTAATAGTGTTAAAAAGTTACTGAAGTTTTTTGTTTGATTTTGTTTTTTTCCTTTTCCCCCCTTGCAATGATATTTGTGTATATTTTTATTCGAATTTAATGTTAGTTTTTTTTCACGATATCATTAGCTATATACAGTCACTTTTAAAATTGAAATTGGGCTAATTGTACTCTTTCTTGACTCCCATTTCCTTCATTAAAGACTTAGTAAAGTTATTTTTTGAGTATATCAAGTCCTTTTTTTATGCCCTGTTATTCTATATGTCAAGATTTCCCCCTCTCTCTTTTTAACTCTGTACCCCATTATAAGTTGCACTGAGCTCAGTGTATACAGAAACCTTCATGAGAGACTACAGGACTTAGGGAGAAATACTGTAATTATTTTACTGTATAAACTCTAAAATGTCCCTAAAGCTATGTTGCTTAATAGTGTGATTACTTCATTGTTTTAAGTTCATGCCAGTTAGAGCTGATGGAATTCAAGCCTACTCGAATACTGAGTAGCAAGCATACTTCTGATAGAAAATGTCAGTATAAATTGGATGTGATTTTGAAATTCTTGTATGGGGATGTAATTTTTAATGTTAAGAATATTACTTGTATTTAGCTAGAGATGCTATTTGCCAAGGCCAGTAAACAATTAGGATTGGGGATAAGTTACAGGGGAAATGATAGTAGTTGTGTCTCAAAAATATAAAATGATTAGATAAAGAAATGGGGTAGTCAAATTCAGATAGTTGCAGAAAGCTCAATTTCCTTATAGTGTTGGATTTTTCAATGTTTTATTAAATATATCTAAAATCTTACTTGTGGGTTTTGTTTGTTTTCTTAAATAAATAGATATTTGATAATTTGTATGAAGAAAATTGAAAAGAATATGCTAATGAAGTAACAGATATGTTCAAATTGTTAGAGTTGTGAATTGGGGAGTTGGGTTCCTAATATTTTTTCTCATAGCAAATGTTGGAACTATTTTACTAAATATGAGATATGTTAATTAATATCTGACTTTTAAAATCTTTTCACTGTTCTGTAATTTTCACTGTGTGATAATATTTTTACATTTATTCTTTTAATTAATGTTGAACACCTAGCATCCTTTAGATGTTGATGTCTACACAAATATTTGTGGGCAATCTGCAAGGTTTCATATATTCAGCATAAAGGTTAATGTTGTATTTGAATGAGAACATCTTTCCAAACCTTACATGTTTGAACACTTGTCCCACAGTTGGTGGTACTGTTTGTTGACGTACTTGAGGTGCATGTTGGAGGACGCATGCCACTGGGGGTGGGCATTGAGAATTTAAAAACTAGTCATTTTCAGTTTGCTCTCTGCTTTCATCTTACTGTTCACAGTGTGAGCTCTTAGCATCCTTCTCCAGCCACCATGCCTGCGTTTTGCCTCTGTTCTGCAGTTTTGGACTCTAATCCTTTAGAACTCTTTAAGACCAATTAGATTCCTGTATAAGTTGCTTTAGTCCTGGTATTTTATTATAGCAAGAGTAAAATAACTAGTGGAGCACCTAGACTGTTAGTAAAATTCCTCTCTCTTCATATAAAATCTTTATTTTTCAAATATTGTAAGAAAGATGTGTATAAAATATATTGTATCTGATACTTAATGTTTTTGCTTTATTTTAGTCTAGGGGAGACTAACCTGTATGCTATTGGTTTATTTAACGAACTAATACATATGTTTTTGTTACCTTCCAGTGTTCTTGTTTAGGTTCATTTTTCTCTGTCAATTAAACAGTTAAAGGTCAGGAAAAGAATCTTAGCAAGAAGCAGCAGATATAAATTTTATTAAGGAAGATGAACTATACGTAAACACTTTCACACATACAGGACAAGGCCTTTAGAACAACACTCACTGCAAAACAGGGAGATGACAATATGCTTTCCTACTGGAGGACTGGGCTTTAACCGTTTTGTGGACTGGGGTGAGTCCTTATCCTCTAAATTAGAGTTGGTCAGTTTTGAGATGCTGATAGGCCCACAGCTTGTTGTAAACATGTCTGGTTCCAGGATTATATGGTGAGGGGGGGAATTGGGAAAGGGGAAAGCCTTTGGAATGTTAACAAAGAATATAGAAAATAAAAATTAAAAAAAAAATTATCTGACTCATGTGGGCTTGTCAGCCTGAAAGGAAGCCCTTCTTGGCAGTAGAAATAGCCCTCTAGACCCTCTTATCACTAAGAGGTTAGAGAGGCTGGAAGTATACATATACATATTCACTTACTCTCTGTCGCCCCTTTTCCTATTGTCTGCCTGCTAGAAATCTGTCTAATTTCTGATTCCTTACTTGTTCTGTGGGTAAGACATAAATTTGCTTATTGTTAAGGGTATGTTCCCAGGTAGCCATGTACTCTTAGTTAACAACAATGAAATCATTATTGAAAATGTATACTTTTTAAACATTTTTGAAAAATATAATAGCATGTCAGCATGATATTAAACTGTTACTGTTTTTATTCTTTCACTGATAGGATTTCTTACAGAAATTAGAAGAAAAGATTAGATATATGCATAAGTTTTGGCCCTTTCTCCTCTGTCAGTAGTTTCAGGAAGCTGAAAATGTTTATGCTGTGTAATAAGCAGATGCTGCCATAACAGTGACATATAGTGTGTGCCCAGGTGGCCTTCCTCTTCTAATCACAAATGTTGACAACACACAGTCATCAGGACTAGCAGGCTTGCAGAAAGAAAGCGGCATTTAGGATGTCACACACACACACACACACACACACACACACACACTCCTCTCTCTCTCTCCCTCTCTCTTTCTCTCTTTCTTACTAATAAATACCTTTTAATACGCTTATAAGGTTTAGGGAATTTTTTTTTTGCTTTTTACACTCATTTTCTCTTTCAAATTTACTGGATTTTGTAATTTTGTCACAAATGTATTTAAAATACCCACTAAGATACTTTCCAATGATTCTTATCTTGTATATTAAGTTTAGTTCATGTGAGATTTTCTCATATGTGCCAGCTTTAATTTTTTCTTCTTTCTCCTTGAGGTCAGCAATGAATCTTTTCTTAAAGTTGTGTGAGTTCTGGCCTTCCCTCAGTTATAGTCACTCATGAGTTTATTCCCTTTGGTCAGGTGCATAGGAACCCAGTGGTTCTTTTCTTCTTCCTGCTAATCTCTCTATTTTTCCTATTCACTTCATTTATTACATGAACACCCCTAAACCTCACTACATCTGCACTGTGTCACTTGGTAGACATTTGTATTTATGTATGGACAGATAATTCAATATTGGAAAATATTCCTATTGTGTTTTATTCCACTGAACCTATCAGAGTTATAATGTGGTTTGCATGCAAAGGAAATAATTAATGATTGGAAGCTAGAGAGTTGTTAAATTATTTATTCTGGCCCTGAGGAAGCTGAAAAGCTGAGTGATGACTGATGTCACTCGTGGCAGTGCTGGTTGTCATTCTGATTATTTTACATGGTTTTGTGATACACTAGCACCTGCTAGCTGCGTGCACACCCTCCCCAGCGCTGCCGCCGCACAGCCTAGTTAGCCGCTAGCACAGGCAAAGGCAAAGGCAAGTTTCAGGGAAGTTTATTTAGGCTGGAAAGGAAACTACTTCTCTCCCTCTCTCTTTTTTTTAACTACTTCTCTTTTTAAGTCAGGCTTTTGCTTTGTTTTTTTGTTGTTTGTTTTGGTTTGGTTTCTTTGCTTCTTCATTGTCTTTATTGTTTGCTACTGTGTGGTGAAAAGATGAAAATGAAAAGTTTTTTTTTTTTTTTTTTTTTGTGTGTGTGTGTGTGTGTGTGTGTGGGTGTGTGTGGCCTGGATCTACTTTAGCTACTTTAGCCAGGAAAGACTATCTTCGTCTTAAATTAAATACTTGAAGAATTGAGCCTCTTTATTATTCTGAGACTAATTAAAAACCCCTTTAAAGGAGATGATTAGTATGCTAAAGAACATATTCTCTTTTTTTGTAACATCAATGACATGTCCATATAACTACGCCTACTGATCGACAAGGCTGTCCCGTTTTTTGGCTTTATGGCTGAGTTTTATAAGTAGAGGCCTGAAAATTACATTTTTGCACTAATTCTTACTTAGCTGTTGAGAGGCAGAAAACTGTTGGTAAGAAGGCACAAGCCTTCCTGGTCTGTTTTTACTGGTCAAGGGATAGCCCTACTCCTAAAGCCATTTGAAATTAAATAATGAACAGCGGATAATGTGCATTGTGACTAGAATGAGCTCTGCTGCTGCTGTCAAAGTTTATTCTTATTCAAGTCCAGAACTTGAGCTTTGTTTTTGCCTGTTACTAGTAACTTGTTTTATAGAGATTTCTAACTTTAGTTTAAGGGATAGTTGAGGATTGTTATGACTACATACAGAGCAGTAATGTTGGAAGTGGTCCTGTATGCAGCATGTTTTGACTTACTGACTTGCTACTTCTCTTCATCAAACATTTATTAAATTTGTGTGCCAGTACTCTGTGTAACAGCTTTTGAAGAGGAGAGTGTGTCTTGTGCTGTTGAGAGCATTTGTAAGGTCTCATTGATTTTATACACCAACTCAGTATTACCATCTGTGTTGGTACTCCTCTGCTTTACAAAGAGCCTTATTAAGTGATAAGGCAGTAGGGAATTGGTCTTGTGGTTTCCTTTTGTTTTTACTGTCTTGAATCTGTAGAAGGAGATGTTATATTGAATATTATTTTAAGTTTATGAATTGCAACCCAAGTAGTTTAATAGCAACTATCATTTATGGAATGTTTAATTTTGGGTGTGATATTGTATACATTGTTCAACTTCCTCCCCTTCCTTCTCCTCTACCTCCTCCTCCTCTACCTCCTACCTGATCCTCTTCCTCCTTCTCTACCTCCTACCTGGTCCTCCTTCTCTTCCTTTTTCTTCCTCTTCTTTTTCTTTTTTTTTAATACATTAGTCCTGTAGCCCTGGCTAGCTGACCTGGAACTCAGTTTGTAGAGCAGGCTGTTCTTGAATTCTCCTAGCCTCTGCCTCAAGAGTACTGAGATTGAATGCATGCACTACCATGACTTGTTGTATTGTTTTATTTTTAAAACTTGAACAATAAAGGATTATTATCTTCTTTTTGCAATGATGAAGAAATGAAGCTTAAATAGGTCAAACGAATTTCCTGGGATTATGCAGTTTGATAATGGAGAGCTGAGATTTCTATCAGTATCTGACTACTTACTTCTTGTTTGTGGGTTAATAAGCCATAGTCCAGTGGAACTTGGTATGCAACAGGAAGTGGAAAAATGGGTAACTAGTAAGCTTTGTGTATTTAGAATTGCCAAGTCTAATGATTAAAAAACTTATTTGTTATTGTTTAAAAGCATTGGTATTTTGTATGAATATGTTTTTAAATATTGCTGTTTATTGAAGGTAAATTGCCCACTGGAGGTAGCCTGCAGATGCTGATTTGATTCTTTGCATATTCCTGCTCTTAAGAGGTATTTTTAAACTAATTGAAACCTTTATTATTTTCATAATCATGTAAATCATTATACAGTTCAGAAAATATTTAATTCAACTTGGAATTCAGGCTAGTACTAAGTAAATTGTAGACAACAGCATGGATCATCATGAAGGAGATTAAGAAAAAATATAATTCTTTAGATTGAAATGTCTATCAAGTTATAGTATATCAAATGTAACATTAGTTAGGTTTAACATAAATATCAAGGTTTTATGGAGTGGGAACTGTTTGAAATAAATTCAGTGATCATTTATGGCTTTAGTAATTTTTTTGTTACTTAAAATTCATATCCTGCTGGAGAAAATTTTTGTGCCATTTCATGTTTGTGTGGGAATGGGGAAGAATAATCAGTTGTTATTGAGTTCGTTTCCAGACTTGCATGAAAGATCTGATCTAATAATCTTTTTTTTTAATTTCAAAATATTTTTTCTAAATGTATTTTCAGATCCTACCTTATAATGAAAGAATTTCTCTCAAATTTAGAGTTTTTTTAAAAGTGCTGACTATATTGTGAATTCTTGTATTCTTTTGATCTTTTACATGTTATTTAATACATAAAGTAATGAAAATTAGTGGTACTATTTCAGTTTTAAGTGTGAAGTTTTTTTGGTCAAAATTTGGCTTTAACAATTGATGGTAAAATCTTTATCTAATACGGACAGAGCTAGGATTTTAGCTTGGGAGGTAAAGCACATGCCTAGTATGTAAGGCTCTAGGTTAGTCTTTAGCACAACAAAAAGAAAAAAACTACAGGAATGCTACATGCTGGTTATGGAAACATTAAAAAGTGAAAATACATCTAAAAAGCCCCAAATCCTTCTATGTTTCTTTTTCTGTTTGATTTTGTTGAATTTGATACTTTTTTAGTTTAGTGAATTTGTTTTTAGAAGATAATATTTGTTAGGAATATCCTTCATAAAATTCATCATACAGTAACTGGAAGTAAATCCTACAATGATGGTTTATTTCTACTTGTCTACTTCTTACTCTGAACTGTTCAAAGGCAAACACTATCTTTGGATTCAATCATATCTCTGTTTTGGTAACATCCCTTGAATGTTGTGTGAATAAATGAAAGTAGATCTGATATTCAGTATCGTCTGCATCTACTACTTGAAATCACAAAATGAGAGCATATACATTAACGCCCCCCTTTGATTTAATGAGCTATATATACAGGGTATTTGTAGTGCTCATATTATTATTCTAAGGAATCTGAAATTCTTCTAAGCCCTAAATTTGACCACTCTCCTATATCCTAATTAACAAAGGTTCACTTTGTTCAAATGTTTCAATAAAATCTATTAAATAAGTGTCTCTGCATAATATTTAAATTTTAAAGCTCTATAAAAAGAAATAGTATATTAAAAGATGTTTTATAATTATTCTGATATAGAAAAATGTTAGAAATAGTAGAGTTAGTATGTTAGTCTGTAGATAGGTAATTTGAATGCTCGAATAGATATATTTCAAGAAGTTATTTTCTTAAGTACTCTGTTAGTAAGAAACTGAAGGTTTGCAAGATAAGTGCTTGGACGAAGGTCACAAGGCATCAGTACACCAACTGCTAATAATTGATACGATGTATTAAGTATGCCTATGAACATTTGAAAAGACATTTACAGGGTGTGGGTAGAAGTTTTGGCATCCATACTTAGGGTAGGCCGTACAAAATCAAACATTGTGAGCACTCATAGTAGAGAATAGAGCTTTTACATTTCTTAAATAATTTATACTTTGAAGAAGATTTAGGGATAATTCCTTTAATAACATAGCAATATAGAGAAAGATGAATTGGGTCATACATAAGTTTTGTTTCTGGAAACCATTCGACTAATTGAAAGGTGTCTTGGGATAAGCTTTATGGGAACTTACCAAGTTGGAAGAAGATTTCAGCTGGAGTATCTAAAGGGTCATTTAAAAAACTCTACTCTATTAAGATAAAATGTGTCCAGGCTTTAAAGAAAAGATCTTGGAGTTTGCAGATGATCCTAAAATTGGAGCTAGGGGAAATAATAAAGAACAATGCAATCAGATTCAAAAAGATTTGGATTGTTTAGGTGATTGGGCCAGCAGATGGCAAATGCAGTTCAGTGTAGACAAATGTAAAATAATTATCTTAGGAACAAAGAACCAATCATACAGCACACTGATCAGGAAAAAATTTGTGAGTTATTGTAGGAAAACCATTGAAACAGTTAACCCGGTGCACAGCTGCAGCAAAAAAAGGCAAGCAAGAAACCAGATTAGCAGATGGGTAGAATATAAAGCAAGAGGCTACACTTACAGTGTAGTTAGAAACTTGCTAGACCCCATCCAAATTAAGGGAGTTTAGTATTGGTTGAGAGAACTAGTATAGGAAAAGCAAATTTTTGCCTAGAAAATATACCAAACCAAATCTGACAAATAAGGGTAGAGAAGTTAATTTGGTTTTAAGAACTTTAAATTCACATATTTTCATACAGTGAAGTAAGGTATTGAATCAGGTTTGTCTACTGTCCAAAGTAGGGTCTAATATGGTTTCCACTGACAAGGGCTTCACCAGCCCTCTTGGAGAGGACTGAATGAGGGCCTGGACATGCGACTTGCTTGCTGTCAATGAGTTGCTACTTTTGGGCTTGTAGCTCTCGATGCAGACGCCATTCTAATGTGCAATCCTTGGTTGCTATAAGTATACTTGCCCAACTATGTCTTGGTGGTTTTGAGCCGTTTAGTGTCCAGCTATTTAGTGAATAAGTTGTTTTATGATTTAATGGTAGGGTTCTGATATTTTAGATTTGGTTGTTATACTTTTAAAAATTATTTTTATAAGTAACTTTTTGAATAAGAAGAAAACTAACTCCCCATGCCCAAAAGAGTGTAAACTTTAGTTTCATCCACACAGTTAAGTAGTGCCACTGTTAAAATGTGCTGTTCAGTCCCAGAGTGTCTGCTAGAAGAGCACTGTGCCTCTTTATATGTTTGTGCTTGTTTTACACATTGTTTAGAGACAAGCCTGTTAGTTCAGGCTAGCTTCAAACATGGCAATCTCACCTCAGCCTCCAGTGCTATTGATGAACATCATCCTGTCTGTCTGTGTATCTAAATAAAAAAAGATAATTTGGGGAAACATTTCTGCAATTGTAGTGTACAGCACAAATTTGGTGAGTTGATTAATATGTGGAAATTTATCATATAAGCAAGACTTTATTTTTCCATGTATCATTCCATGTTGACTAATCTTAAGTATTCTCAGATTCGGCTGCTCCAAGTACAGTCACATGCAGAGTAAACAAGAATGAAGTGGCAGAACTAAGAGTGTTACTATGTAAAGAACAGCTGGTTTAGAATGACGGCTGAAGATGACTTCTAGAATTTACCTTCCAACATGTATTTTGTCAGTAAGGAACTGAAGGTGTGAGAGATAGAAGGCAACAGTGTACTGAACACACTGACTGATTTAGTATGTTCATGAGCAAAAGAAATACTACACACAGAGCATGCCTAGACATACTTAGGACAGTCGTCACAACATAAAATCACCATGAATTCCTTGGGAACAATATTGAAATAATCCAACTTTGGAATTTAAATGCTTAAAAGACAAATTCAACTTTACCATCAAACCCGTGTCCTTCAGTAGACCACTTTAACCCTGCCACAAGACTTACATTTGTCATGTCATCTATAGCATGTCTTGCCTTGGAAGTAGATGTTCCTACATTAAAATGAGACTGATCTTTAGTGCCTACTTCCTATGAAGAAATGATGGGCAGCATTAGGAGGAAGGGGTGGGTGACTGGATTATTTGTAACATCTAACTATAGATTTATGCTTTGATGAAAAGGATATTGATGAAGTTAAATGATTCTCTGTAATTTTGGTTGGAATGTGCCAGAGGAGGTAAAAACTTACCATAGCTTCAAGGAAATGTCTTCAGTTATATTGTATAGTTGATTAACCATTTCTTATGAACTTGTAATAAAAATATATGACTATTTAGGTAATTAACCTTTTTGAGTATGTAATATTAAGGATTGTTAAAGTTTCACAGTAGAATCTTTAAGTTGCTTGAAGTCTTTATAAAAGTAAATATGCTCTAATTATATATTTTTTTCTCTATTACATATACACACATACACAGTGTACAGGGAAAGAGAGGAGTGGGGAGTGGGGGAGAGGAGATAGGAAAATACATGAGACTTAATGCTGAGATACTGAATAGATTTATTAAGCACTCAAGTTGATATCTCCAGATTACTGAAAACAAAAACAAAAACAAAAACAAAAAAAACCTGTACATGTATAAGGTGGTCCAATTAGTAGCAGAGTTAAATCTAATGATCTGTCTCTGTTGCCTTGCTGACTTCATTTTCCACTTCTTGACTGTGTATAAGTTTCTTTGCAGTGAGAGGAGCTGGAGGTAGCCATTTTTGTTGACATGTTCAAGAGAATGGCATGGAGTGATTTTACTACTTCCTGGTGGGCTGCTGCTCCTACCTGTTTGTGATATGCATAGAAGGTAGGAGTGAGGTCTGACCCTAATGCACATTCTGACAAGCATATTCTGACCCTGGGAGATTCAGGAGCTTGGTTCTTTTCCTTTCACAACATCATCAGGAGTCATTTCAGTCGCTCAGTAGCTCAAGAGAGCTTGCCTTGATAGTGAAATTCTTCTGCAGCTACTTCTGCCTCTTCTTGTCCTTATGTTAGTTTTTAATTTTATTGTTTGCTTAAAAATGATACAACTTTCTCTGAAAAACAGGTCTTTAAGTTTATTGTAAAAACACTACATTATTTACTAGTAAAGAGGGATTAATTCTCATAAAAGTTTACTTCATATAAAAATGGAACATTAACATTTTTTTCATTTAATAATATGTTATGGGCAGGAAATCAAAGTCCCTTTTTGTGATTGCATAGCATTTTGTTATATATAGATATTTGTTTAAACAGTTTTTGCTGATTAATTTTCAGTCACTAATTCTACACTTAAATTTTTTGCTTCATTTCTGTTTTTTTGGTTTTTCTTGTTTTTGTTTTGATTGTTTCTTGAGAGGTTTTTACTGTGTAGCCCTGACTGGTCTTAAACTTGTTATATATTCTGCTCTGTTCTCAAATTCAAGGAGATCAGTCTACAGCTACCCTCTCAGTGTTGGGATTAAAGATATGTGCCAGGGTCCTCTGGAAGTGACATGCCCAATTTTCTGAGGAACTGCCAAACTGATTTCCAGAGCGGTTTTACCATTTTGCAATCCCACCAACAGTGGAGGAGTATTCCTCTTTCTCCACAACCTCGCCAGCACCTGTTGTCTCTTGAGTTTTTAATCTTAGCCATTCTGACTGGTGTAAGGTGAATCTCAGGGTTGTTTTGATTTGCATTTCCCTGAAGACTATTGATGTTGAACATCTCTTAAGGTGTTTCTCAGCCATCCAAATTTCTTCTGGTGAAAATTCTTTGTTTAGTTTTGTACCCCATTTTTTGATAGGGTTATTTGGTTCTTTGGGGTCTAACTTCTTGAGTTCTTTGTATATATTGGATATTAGCCCTCTGTCGGATGTGGGGTTGGTGAAGATCTTTTCCCACGTGGTATATTTATACAATGGAGTACTACTCAGCAATTAAAAATAATGAATTCATGCAATTTGGAGGCAAATAGTTAGATCTGGAAAATATCATCCTAAGCAAGTTAACCCAATCACAAAAGAATACACATGAAATGCAATCACTGATAAGTGGATATTAATGAGCCCAGAAGCCCTAAATACTCAAGGCACAATTAGCAAGTCAAATGATAGCAAGTCAAATGATTCCCAAGAAGAAAGGAGAGGACCCTGGGCCTGAAAAGATTGGATCCAGTTTTGTAGATCCAGAACAGAGAAATGGTGGCGGGGGCTGGGGGGGTGATTGGGGAATAGTTGGGGGGGGGAGAGGACTTAGGGAAGTATGGTGGGGGGGAACTGGGAAAGGGGAAGGCATTTGGAATGTAAAAGTATATAGAAAACAAAATTTAAAAAAAATCCAGTTTCTATCGAAAAAAAGTAATTATCTGGCTAAACATTATCTTAAAAAAAAGATATGTGCCAGCATGACCACTATAATATACTTTTAATGATGCATATATAAATATATGTATATGTTCAATATTATTTCCATAGGTACAATTTAGAAATATAATTATTGGATGAAAGGGTAATTATAGCTGTTCTGGTACTTTTTGCCAAAATTTATAAGTTGCTTTCTCAGCTACAATTATGAGATCCATAGATTTTCATATCAACAGTTATCAATAGAGGCTTTATTACCATTAATATTTAACAAATCTGTGATAATTTTATGAGAAAAATAGTTCATTTTCTTTCAAGGTTTATTTTATAACAGTATTAGCTCTTTATTTTATCATTTATCTCATGTATTTTTCTCATGTTTATTTGAGCATAACGTTTTATATTAAGAAAAGCAGCTTTTTGACCCCTGAGAAGCTGCCAATATTTTTTCTTTACTTTTATATCGATCTTTTTTAAACTATTAATTTGAGGGATATCGTATTGTCTTTTGTCTTATTTAGGGGAGTTAATTGCCACTTTTTTTTAATTTTTATTTTCTATATTCTTTGTTTACATTCCAAAGGCTTTCCCCTTTCCCAGTTACCCCCCACTGTATGTCCCATAATTCCTCTCCCCCCCTGCTATTCCCCACTCATTTTCCCCCCCCTCAAGATTTCTCTGTTCTGGGTCTACAATACTGGATCCAATCTTTACAGGCCCAGGGTCCTCTCCTTTCTTCTTCTTGGGAGTCATTTGACTTGCTAATTGTGCCTTGAGTATTTAGGGCTTCTGGGCTCATTAATATCCACTTATCAGTGATTGCATTTCATGTGTATTCTTTTGTGATTGGGTTAGCTCACTTAGGATGATATTTTCCAGATCTAACCATTTACTTACAAATTGCATGAGTTCATTATTTTTAATTGCTGAGTAGTACTCCATTGTATAAATATACCACATTTTCTGTATCCATTCCTCTTTTGAGGAATATCTGGGCTCCTTCCAATTTCTGGCTATTATAATCAAGGCTGCTATAAACATAATGGAGCATGTGTCTTTATTGTATGCAGAGGAATCCTCTGGGTATATGCCCAGGAGTGGTATGCCAGGGTCCTCTGGAAGTGACATGCCCAATTTTCTGAGGAATCTACAGACTGATTTCCAGAGCGGTTTTACCATTTTGCAATCCCACCAACAGTGGAGGAGTGTTCATCTTTCTCCACATCCTCGCCAGCACCTGTTGTCTCTTGAGTTTTAATTATGTCCTCAAATATGTATTGTATGTAAAAAATTAAATCTTTAATGTTTTGAGTGTTTAAAAATACATAAAAATAAAATATTTGATAACTTAAAAATACTAATTTGGATACATATTGCATATTTTCCATGTATTTGAGTTTTAATGTGCACCAATTTAATAATCCCTGATACATAAGAAGGGACATTGAAGCTGTTTTCCGTGTACTGTGACTTTCAGTCTTAGGGTCTCTGTTTGTGAAATGTCCTGGTATGGTGCTGTTCATTCATAAGATCCATGATCTCTAGCAATAAATAAAATAAAATAAAAGGCAAAATTGCCTGCTTTACTAACAGTCATTCCCCAGGACCCACAGTGGATAGAAAGAACTGATGTTTGTAAATTGTCCTCTGACTTCCACTCATATGCTCTTCATGCTTCATGCATGCAAAAACATAAAATACTTTTTTTTAAAAAAGTAAGTAAAATTTAAATCTCAACCTAGTACATACAAACCCACGTACATGTAAAGATATAATTTAAATATCTCTTATCTTGAATCCTTGGGACCAGAAGTATTTCACATTTCAGAATTTGTGGCCCTTGGAATAATTAATCTATAAGAGATTATTGTAATGGTGGGAGGCAAGTTTAAATGTGTCATTTATTCATGTTCCATACAGACCTAATGCATCTAACAAAAATTAATTTGTCCACTTGTTTTAGGCACCTACATTTTAATTGTAACGTTTCACATGAGGATAGATATAGAAATTTCTACTTGGTGAAGTATCAAGACTCAAAATATTTAGTTTTTAGAACATTTTGCATTTAAGGTTTTTGGATTAGGTATATTCAACCAATACATGTTTATAGAATACATACATGAACAAACATACACTATGCATAGTCTACTTTTTGTGTGACATGCCTTTACTTATGGAATGTTCGATATTAAAAAAAAAGCTCTATGCAATTAACTGAATTGCCTTTATTATCTGCCAAGGGGGTGTTACACTTTAAGAAACATCAGTCTAGTAGACCTTTAATTGAATATCAGGTGCCTTCTGGGGCTGACCAGATAACTCATGCAAATATCTTTCTACTTAATCCAAAGGCAATCAGACTGAAGTGAAATGAGACAGGTTGTTAGACTTTCACAACCAAGTGTTTTACACACATGTTTCATACACAGGGACTTCAACTTTCTACATTGGTCCTGTGGCCTACTCTAGACAGAAAACTCCCACAAAACAAAACAAAAAACCAACAAGAGACAAGAGCTCATTACTTTTCAGATTGCTATAAAATGTTTTATATGAGTAATTCATGTTCTCTTCAGGTCATAGAGCATTAGAAAGTATTGCCATAGATTCTTGTCTTCGAGAACTTACCAGTGCACTTTGGTAATTTCTAGCTATTAACCTACCTCACTAAGTTCTTCAAATTTGGGTAATGATCCTTGTGATAAGAAAAAAAATGTTATTCTATACATCTGAGTTATTGTACATAAAGTACATAAAGACTATCAATGAACTTTGTTTCTTCCTTTTAAACGGGGGTGATGGTACAAAGTCCTGGTAACTGTTTTTAAACAGAACATGATCCTAAAAGTCACAAGAGGAATTAGGTATGATTTTATATTTATTCCACTGAGAAAGTACAGTAACATTTGAATACACACTGAATCTTTGCATCTTAGTATGCATATGTGAAATTATTTTTATGGTCTTAATTTCTTGTTTTAGAAATAGGGCTCTCCAAAGAGATTTTGTAATATACGATCACTAGGCTCACGTTGGTGACTTGGGGTAATTGCTGATCGAACCACGGAGCCATTAGGCTCCAGATGGAACTTTAATCTGCCTTCTGATTGAGCGAGTGTCTTTGCAGAGTCTCTAAGCATCTGTTTTGGAAATATATATGACATTATTCAAGATTTGTACAAATTAACTTACCCTTGGGTTATAGTTCAATTTTTCTTTATTTATTTAGAATTGTATTATAAGTAGTTTTATATAATCAAGTAAAACTAGCCCAAATTTATTATTTGTTTATCTATTAAATGGTCATATATATATAGTGGTTTAACTCATAGTAGATTTAAGAAAGCTAGCATTATACTTCTAAAGTCTGTAATTTGTTTATAAAATATGAAGAATTGTTTCCTATTTTCAAATAGGTTTTACAAAAGTACTTCCTGACCTGCAAAATTAAGCAGACACGAAAACTGTACAACTTAATGAACTTAAGAGCTAACATTCAAAATGGAAGCTGTGAAGCACCACTTTAAGTTGATGTACTTATTCAGAGAAAAGGGGATGCACACACACACACACACACACACACACACACACAGACACACCCTATTTATATGCATTAATATTGCCTAATTTTCGCAGTGTTCTTTTTACAGAAATGGTTGCTTCATAAAGTAGCTTGGGATATGGAGTTTGCTGGAGTCATAACCTAAAGCTGTGTATTCATGTTAGCCAAGCATGCTGGTTGACTCTATTAATGTAGCTGAAGGAAGATTGTGTACAATGACACTATGGGATACATTGGTGTGCAACAACCTTATTTGGGAGAGGTTCAGTAGTTGAAGTTGGTATTTCAAAGCCCAGGTTTTATTGGAAAATTGTGAATATTCTGGTTTCTAAGTAGAGCTATTATTAGAGTTGCATGTAGGTGGATATTCCAGATTATATTTTTTTTGCAGGTAGAATAACAATTAAAAGATACACAGAAGGATAAAATATTCAAATTTTAGCTCTGTTATTTGATAGTTGTGTATTCTTGGATTAGTCTCTATCTAAATTAAATTTTAAGTAAGTATTTCTGAATGATAGCTCCTCAGCATGTTAAACCCTTTAGTTGATGACAATGACTGTCCTGTCATACTTTTGAAAGTTATTCCTTTGTCACTCTGAAGGATGTATTTCCTTTCTGCTGTGCTATAGACTAAGGTATGTAAAAAGGGTATTTTTACACTTATCCTTGAATGTCTGATGATAACTATAATGTTTGTTTAATACTTTTCTACTGGAAAATATGTGCAAATATATAAAGTGCATTCAGTACAAAAACAGGTACATGCACTCTCTTTTAAAGAACTCTTTCACACACATTATAATGTGCTCCATGGGAGCAGTTTGGTGATTTTTATTTCAGTATAACTTCTTACATGGGCTGTCTAAAGTTAGTTCAGGTTTAAAAATGTGTGTGTGTGTGTGTGTGTGTGTGTGTGTGTGTGTGTGTAGCAGGATGGCAAGTGGGAACCAGATGCCAATCTAAGGACATGTCTTGGTTTTGGTTTTAAGGTTGTATTGTGGTTTCAGCTTTAAGTTAGTGTGTCATAATTTACCTTTGGTCATTTTTCTGGCTAAAATAGTAGTTCTGTTTAACACTCTAGTTTTCTTTTGTCATGAAGCAACCAAAGCAGAAAGTTGTCTTCAGAGGCTATTAGTTCAAAATGTTTAAGAAGTTTAAGGTATCTGAAACATCTATCCAGTTCTGTTAAGCCAGGTGTTGTAAGGTCTCGTTAACCATGAGCTTCAGCCTGATCTCAAACTCCACCCACTCTTTTGGTAGGGTGTACAACCAGGTTGCAGAGATTGGGTTCAAGCCAGCAATTTTAGGGGTGGCAGTTGGGTATACTGTTTGTAAGTGCTGAGGAACTGAGTAATCCTATTCTGATGGGATGTTGGTCCTAGAATATAGGCTCACACTTTGGCTCTTTGATGCACAAGAGCTGTATTGCTTTCCTAGCAGTGCACTATTAAAACACCACAGATTGTGTGGCTCCTTAATAGAGCTTTATCATTTTATGGGTCTATGCATAGACTCTTGGTATCAAGGGAGTAGTGGGGTATATTTTCTGGGAAAGTGTGTACTTGTTAAACCATGATTTTATAATTCAAATGTATGTGCTTTTAAAATTAGACTTATCTAATAGTTTGATGACATCAGGCTTAATATTAAGTAACATATTTATGTACAGTATTTAGATGCCAGTGGCTTAATTATAATTATGAAAATTGGAAAGTTTATCAGTTCATTTTGGTTTTATTTTGGAAATTGATTCTTTTAGCCAGCATATTTATTTTGAAGAGAATAAGTTTGAGTAGAGTTGAGTAGAATATGAAGGAGATACTTCATAAGGGTATATATATATATAACAAGAGTGTTGTGTTGAGACACAAAATGATTTCTGTTAATTTATGAAATCACTTTTTAATCTTTTTATGGTAACATAGCTATAGAGAGGTTAAAGATTTAAAATAAAGTAAAATGTAAGCTATCAAGCAGATATTCAGTGTTGTTCTCTGATTTTCCTGTCAAGCTTGCTTTCCTTACTTCAGTCTTCAGTAGCTCTCAGTAGTAATTATACCAGTAACTCTTCTTACAACTTTTCTTTGACTCTCCTCTCCTTATTTCAAATTGAGAGCTTTTGTTGAAAATGGCCATATGAGTTTAAGTTTTACTTAGCTTGAGTTGTAAAATTAAAATTATTAAACCTTACTGAGGAAATTTCCCTTATATCCCCAAATGAATGTTTTTAAGTAATTGAAAGCTGTGAGTTAATTCTTGTCATTAGAGTAGCCTTCAACTAATTTATTTCAACATTTTTCTAATATGTGCCTAGGAAAGTAACTGAATTGGTTTGCTAGGCATTTTTTCTTATCCTCTTTCCTTTATACCTTTTTTTTTTTTTTAACAACTTCAGAGTTGCTGAACTAATGTCGTCAGGTTCCTCTGAATTTAGTAAATTTATATGGTTAAGAGAGCAATATGCTGTAACTGTATTGATTGCGTTACAGCTCTCCCCTCTGTTCCACCAAGGGTCTCCCCTGGTTTGTTTTAAGAGCCCACTGAGGACACTATATTGCTCTTATTGCCATACCATTTTAGTGTTTTCTTGCCTTTCACAACTGTGAAACATTTGAAAAAAATGTTTGATTATTTTGCAAATATGTTTCCATTTGGGCTTGTCTTATGTTTTCTCAAGATCAGATTGAAGTTAGACATAGAGAAAGTACGGAGTTGGTCCCTGTTTGCCCTGAATACCTGATTATAGAAACATATGCTTATGACCTTATTTTTATTTATTATTTTTCTTTCCGATGACATGCACATAAGATAAACTTGAGAGTTTAGTGGTATTTGGTACATCTGTGGTATTATGCATCTATCAAATCTGTTTAGTTCTAAACCATTTTCATTACTCCCAAAGAAGATCTGTACCATTAGTTACCTGACAGCCTCCCCTGATCTAGTGGATGCCTGATGAGGGAGAGCCCAGGTCACTGAGCCTGCTGCCATCCCTGTGCTTGTAGTTCTGGCTGAGTCAGCCATGAGGAACAGGCCTCTAAGCAGCTGCCCTCCTGGCCCCGGGTTCAGTTTCTGCCTGCAGGTTCTGGCCCTGGAAGTTCCCTGACCCGATTTCCCTCTGCAGTGGACAACTAGAAGTGTAAGCTGAAGAAAAAAACCCAAATTCCTTATAGTCATGTGTTTTTTTTTTCTCCACAGTGATAGAAGTCCTACATAAGACCTTTATGTGTGGTAATTCTTACAAACTGTGTTGTTAAGGTACTCTAATCCTTGGGGCTTTCATTTGATTGAAAAAGGCTAATTTTCTTATAGAATAATTAGAGTACCATAAAATCAGAGTAAAAATATTCCTTCTACATTTTAAATGTCACCATGTTTTAAATCTTTAAATCACCATATGTTTTAAAATCTTGAAATATTTCTCATTTTGATTAACCTAATTTTTTTTTCTGGCCTTGATTGTTGAAAGACTATAACAGGTTTTTAAATTTAGAATTGTAACAGGATAGAATACTACAGATGATCAGTTGTGTGTGTGTGTGTGTGTGTCTGTGTGTCTGTGTGTGTCTGTGTATGTGTGTGTGTGTATGAGAGAGAGAGAGAGAGAGAGAGAGAGAGAGAGAGAGAGAGAGAATATATCACTTTTTTCTGATAAACTTTGCTACCATAAGAAAACATCTGTAATAAGTACTGAAGAAAAATTTAAGGAAACTTCATTATTTAGAACTTTGTGTTGATTTGTTGATTTCATAATTGAGATTCTTGACAAAGTTTTGAAAGTTAATGGTGATTCATTCTTACATTATACATAAAATAATGTTGACTTTAAGAAATTCCTTAAATTTTTTCCTATGGTAGACTGAGAAAGAGAAAATATTACTACAAACATGAAATATGTGGCTAATAAGAATAGGAAGTCCTGTGTGTAAGTGTAATATAAACCAGATTTGTAACAGATATTCTAAAACAATCAATTTCTTAATTTCTCAGAAAATAGAAGAGTTGAAGATAGGCCTTGGTCTTACCAAATGAGTGACTCTTTGTTGGTTTAAAATTGCATCTTTGTTCTTGGGTCATCATACTACTAAAAGAGTTGAATCTTGTGGACCTGGGATCTTCCTTTCCCCAAATGAGGAGAAATCCTCAAAGGCCTGCTGATTCTCTCCTTGCTCTCTTTAGAGGCTTTCATAGTCTCAGGTTTATGATTTCTCTGGAGTCAGTGTTTCCAGTCTTGATTTGTTTTTTGAGAAGTATGAAGCTGCTAGACCATTTGTGACTTTACAGTAGAGAGCTGGTAATGACATAGATGCTCTTGCCCCTGATAGTCTTTACAGGGATGGGGCAAAGTTTGGAATTTTAATAGACAAAGTACAGATTAATGTACAAAATACTAGATATTAATCAGTTTGCGTTAGCAACGTTGGAAAATTAAACTTTACCATGAGCACCTAGACTGAAACTCTATGTGTGCATACACATACACATGTAGAGACCAGAAACCAATGTCAGGTGTCTTCTTCATTGCTTTATACATTGCTTTTGGAGACAGGATCTCTCACTAAACTTGCAGCTCATGAACTGCCTCGGTTCACTGGCCAGCAAGCCCTGAGATTCTTCTGCCTCTTTCTCCCTAGCAGTGGATTATAAGCCTTTATGTGGGCGATGGGGGTCTCAACTCATTAATAGCTAGCACATGACTCTTTGAGACATCTTCTAGGCCCTAAGACTGTTTTGGTCATGGTGTTTATTAAATGCTTTTGACGAAACTGTAATTGGCAGCACAATTCTCTTCTGCTAGTTTCATTCCATCTCTAATATATACTTTCTAACATTTCCTCACAATTGAGTCCTTCCTTTCCATGTTCCCTACTAAGGGGATTTCATAATTGGTAGTTTCATGGTTTTCACTGTCATTTGCTTTAGAATTTGTACCTCAGACTCGTGCTTTGGTAACTGGATTACAGTGAGCTTGGTACATAGGTTAGTTAATATTGGCTGTATTCTAAGCTGCTTCTTGATAACAAAGCAATATTCATGTAAGTACTTATTTTTTTCTGTTCTTAAAAACACATTGTATTTCTTTTCTCTACTGGTACAAGTAGTGTTGTCTTTAAGTTTTAAGTAAAAATGTTACGTATTATGCAGCATATAGACTTCTTTTGTGTCAGATGAATGATAATACACATTTTTCTTTCATGGATAATACTTTATAAGAAGGAATATTTTTGTTTGTTTTTCCTTTATAAGGAAATTGTAATGCAGTGATATTAGTATGAATAATATTGTCATTTAAAATTGTTAAACATTAAATTGTGTATTATAGATTAATAGAATGGCTTTTTTCATGTGAAGATATTATATTTCAATATTTCTTCAGTCAAAATCTGGACTTGGATTGTATGATGGAATTTTATAGAGGATATTTTAATTATAACTACTGTACTCAAGTTACTGTTTTAACACATGTAACTTTAGAATTGTCTCAGTGGATAACATGAAATAAAAATGATTCTACTAAAAGAGGAATGAAATTCCTTAAAATTAGGTGTGTATTTGGAGATTCTTATAAATACAAAGTTGGTAAATGAAAGCTCTGCCTTTAAAATATTTTCTATTTAACTTATTACTTTCTTAGATAAACTAAAAGCAAACAACATTTGCATGCCTGTGAATGAGTGTGTCTGTCTCTCTCTCTCTCTCTCTGTGCATTTATCATCATTACCAGAATACTGTTATTTCTTACCACCTCTACTTTATTCTAAGCAACTAATAAATATCACCTGAACTTTCCCCAATTGTAATGGATTTCTTCTCCTATAAGTTTGTTCTGTACCTAGGTCAAAGTGATTCTCTTTAGTTAATAGTATATCAGGCTATTCATAATTACTACAGTGAGTGTTCTTTTACACTCACTGTATTCTAAAAGCATGTGTGACTTTAAGATGGTTGGTTATTAGTTTTCTCAGACATAACTGCATCCATTCTCTTCTCCTTTGAAGTCATAGAAACCTCATTGCTAGTCTTTCAGGACTGCTAGTCTCTGCCTTTTTTCATGAGATCCTTTAACTTGGTAAGTCTTTCTTAGGCTATCCATAGAGTTTCCCCTTCCTTGCTTTCATGTCTCTTGGTAAATGTTACTCTGTTAGAGCAGTTTTGAGTGCTGTATATAAGATTTACTGCATCAGTGTTAAGTGGGGCCTCTAAGACATGAGTGGGTCATGAGCGATTAGTGTTGTTGTCAGAGGAGGCTCTGGTGAGGGCTGTCTTCCCTTCTTCCCTCACTCCAGGTTTCTTTTACATACATGCCCACCCTTCTATCCTCTTTTTCTTCTTCTGCATCTCTGTAAGAGACTGAGGCAGAAAAGAAGAAAATTACTAGTGATTGGTGCTATGCTTATACTTTCTATCCTCTAAGAACCATCAATTTAATTTGTATTGTTTATGAATTACCTACTTTGTGATATTTAATTAAAGCAACGCAAATTGGATGAAGGCTGCTGTAACAAATATCCAATACTAGATGGCGTCATAAAAATATGTCATTTTAGAAGCTGTAAGTTCATAATGTTAGCTGAATACTCACCTGTGGAATAGTCCTTGCTTACCTTTTCAAACTTTTGTTGTTTGTGGGTAATTCTTGGTACTCTTGTCTTGTGGATTGTATATATTACATCACATGGTCATCTTCTTCCTATGTGTCTGCCCATAATTTTCATTCTAAATGTCTGTGTCTAATTTCTTTTATAATGCATCATTCATAGTGGATTAGGGCCTTACCCTAATAACCCCATTTTCACATGATTATGGCTATAAAACTCATTTCTACATAATATAACATTCACTGAGATGGGGATAGCCCATTAGTATATTCTTTATTGATGTTTTTAAACAAAAGTTAATAGGATTTGATGGCTTGGATCAATAAAGACTAGGAAGTCTTTGAGCTTCAGCCTTGGCAGACTATGATGGGCCCATTAGGTTTGACAGGAATCAGTGGGAATGGGAAAGGCAAAGTTGAGTAAGTGGAGTATGTTATAAACATGCTGAATTTAAGAGTTGTACTGATAGGAACTCAATCTGTTTAGAATTTAGGGGAGAGAGCTGCTTAGAGATAATAAATAGCCTTGCTGTGAGAGTCATTGGGCTTTAAAGGAGAGAAGCCTAAAAAGAAAGGTAAGATGAGAAGGTTTGTTGAAATAGATGCTCTATTGTTTTCACAAAAAACAAAATGTCGTAAAAAAATCTGTCCCTCTACACTAAGTGCCAGCTCTAGTAACATCTATATACTAGATTTGGTTGCTGAAGTGGTAGTTGCATGAACAGAAGTAAAGTTACCAGTTCCTGACAGCTGCGAGTCAGCCTCTGGGCATCTTGCTAAATTTTCAAATATAATTATACAGTAGACTTCCTTTAACAAATTCTGTGTTCCCAGCTATAATTATAACTGCTTTTCTAGCCTGTAGTCTGTTCTTTGTCTTAACTACTCTCCTTCCTATCTCCCCCTGCTGGCTAGAATTATCCTCTGGTCATTGGGATCTGGGAGATTAGGAAGCTATTTACTGTGATTTTCTTTCTTAAATAGACCTACCATTGCATATCAGTGTTTTATTTTCTACTTTATAGTGTACTCCAGTATAATAAAGCAATGTGTTAAAGCGTGGACCAAACAATGTAGTATTTTAAAGTTTTATTTTTAAAGAATATATAAATACAAATTAGTCATGTATGAATTTGCTGTATAAATGTCAGAAAATAACCCTCTCAACTTAACTTCATGCCTTAATCCATTAGATAAGATTCTTAAGTAAAATAGTACACATGACTATGATTTAAATCAAGAGTTCATTTTATAAAATATAAATGAAGATTTATAAAAAAATTAGGTCATCATAAATTCTACAGTAGTAATTATGATATGGCTTTTAGGACATTGTCATCATAATACTTTTTAATATGAGAAATATGAGTGGAGTTTCATATTTTATCAATTTTTGTCACCCATGTATCTACTATGAAAATAAATCACTTGAAAAACTTGACTTCATATCCTTTATAAAAACACCTTGGAATCTATAAATATAATACATATAATAATATGTTTCCTTGATATTTAGATATATTCTAAGTCCTTTTCATGTTTTATTAGGAAATAATTAAAAGTATACACTTCTGAAAATTGAAGTTTAGTGTGCAGTAGAAATAGTCCAGAAGAATCTATAAACCTCAGTTAGGAGTATATTGAATTTGTATTGTTTCCGCATACTAATTAATACATTATTGATAGATTTTGTTATTTTCTAGACTTCGTACTAGTTGTTAGTTTCCTGGGGTTTTCATTTGAAAAGTGTGGTTAGATGACAAAGTTTTGCTTGGGGTATTAAATATACTTAACGATAAACCAGATTGCCTATTAAAATAATTCTGTAGCTTTAAATATAAGTAAATAGTCTGACATAATTAGTGATATTCTTTGTCTTCAATGTAAGGCAATATATTTGATGAAGTACAAAGTAAAGTTTTGATAAAAAAAATTTCTTGAAACCCTGAGTAACTTTGAAGTCTTTCCACAAGACTTGACACGTTTTCCTTTTGTAAAGGAGTAACTGAATAATTTAAGGTTATATTACATGTTTTTGGGTCTTCATCCTGTCACAAGTATAATATTTTTGAAAAGCAAGAGCTTTGGAATTCACTGTTCTCCATGACTGCTCCTCGTTCTACCCAGCACATTCTCTTCTGTTCCTGTAACAGGGTTTCAGGCCAGGGAATGGGAGTGGATCTGCAGAGATAGAACATTTGCTATTTTTCTTTTGATTCTGGAAACAAGCTTACTTCTTAGCCTCAAATGCGCTGTGGGACTAGCTACTATAAAATCGATTGCTCAAGATT
Organism: Apodemus agrarius; assembly: GCA_964023405.1. Classification (NCBI taxonomy): domain Eukaryota; kingdom Metazoa; phylum Chordata; class Mammalia; order Rodentia; family Muridae; genus Apodemus; species Apodemus agrarius. Next base: position 38,507,875 of record OZ030014.1, on the reverse strand, counting down.
CTTTATTTGGAAAACCTTAAATATGCTTCATAGTTAACTCTATGTATATATACTTACTACTTTAAATAATTGTCAAGGAAAGTAAATAGATAAAAAAAATAAGATAAGGTATAAGTGTAGAATTCTATCATTGACTTTTTAAAAAGTGTGTGTGTGTGTGTAAAATACCGAAACTTGCCATTGCCATTTTATTACCTATTCAATAAGCTCCAGGCTCTACCTATGTTCCCTCTCTCCAGCACCAGGGTTGCAGATGTGAAATGCATGCCACTTGGTCTGACTTTTATGTAGCTGCTATAGATACAAAATCAGTCCCTGATACTTGCACAGCAAGCACATTGCCCACTGAACCATCTCCTCAACCTTATTCTTAAGGGAGAGATGGATTTAGAATGTTTGTAATTCCTAGCCGGAATAGTTTAATTGGAGCATTTGGTTTCTTTAATAGATTCCCCCCCCCCATGATAGTCTACAGAATTTACATTACTCTTAAGTATAGAAATAATGATATTTCATAGTATGGTCTTTTGTAAAACATTTGATCTTAACCACGTTTCCTTTTTGCTTGACAAGTAGACATTAGGTTGTTGCATTAAAGACAGACTTGTGTTTTTTTTTTTTTGTTTGTTCAATTCTTTTTTTTCTTCCTTTTTCCTATCTCTGACTTGCAGAATGAGATGAACAATAATCCTTTAAAATAGCCTCTAGTATTCTTCTGTAGAAACAGTAAAAAGATATAACCTGTTTTATTCTCAGATACTGTTTCTTCCCCCATTTTCTTTTAAAATTCTCCATCATAGTATTGTTCTTTGAAGTCTTATGACCCAATGTCCTAAATTGTTCTAGAGATCTACTTTTAAGAGGAAACTGAGAATTTGTGTGGAAGGTTTAGGCTGGATTTTAGATTCCATGTTGTTTTTATTGGTTACCTTCAAAGCAAGGAGGTCAAGAGATGCCTGTTTATGAAATGGAAGTTTGGTTTTTATGATTATAGTCAACTCAACTACCATAACTTGTGTTACTTGTTTAAAAGCTACACAACATTTTCTTGCCTCTTTTAAGATCAATAAAACATTTCTTTTAACTGCTTTCAGTAGATTTAGAATAGGATATAGTAGGGATGCTAAATATCATGTGCATCTCCAAGTTTCCTTTGGAGACCAGTAAATATAGTCCTGTTTGGCATTCAGGAAGGCCCAGAGGTACTGGGAAATATGACTACCGTCACTGTGGTATATGCCATGTCATTGCATTAAATAAGATAGTGATGAAGACACATGGTCCCCTCCATCTTGATGTCACTCACCAAGAATGGTTGTGGCCATCCTAATGATACCATTAACCAAGTTACTTGTCTCTTTCCATCTTCATGAGATCATTAGCCAGGATGGCAACAAGGCAGTGTGGGTCTTCCTTGCCTCTGGTGAGCTCTGTCATTCATTATCAGGGCACACATCCCTGTGGGGATCTATGCATTTCACAGATTAACTGTGACATCCACTCCTTTTTCTAAGTAAAACCAAAACACCTGAATTAGCTTAGCATAGATGAGGAGGAGATTGCACATATAGACTAGGCATGTAAGCCCCCAAAGGGAAATAAAGAAACAAAGCAGAGATTCTGTGGTCCTAAAAAGTTCCTGTATCTTACTACACAAATTGTAATTGTGAACACCAAGCAATGAATCTTGTATTGATATCCCCTTGCTCTTAGCTACAAACATTTGCTGGGAAAGGAATCCATGAAAGTGGACAGTAAGGAACTTGCCATTATTTGGTCCAGTCTGAGCATGAAAGCCTGGCTTGATGCAGACTAGACAGACTGTGACTGTTGTGGACTCCCCCCACCCCAATGTTGCTTCGAATATAAGTTCCTGAGATACCATTTGTTAGGACAGTTAACCAGGTTTAAAACCTTAGTAGTTTTTTTTTTTTATTTATTAAATACAAGAGCACAAATCTATTTTTATTTATTTACTCTCCATTAATTTAAATCCGGGATGAGTACAGCATCACCCGGATTCTGTGTCCAATGCCTTTGCAGGAAGGTTGCTTCGGAATTTGGCACGGACCCCGCCACTGTTTCCGTGGGCCAGAGGTACTTTTCCCCAGAACACTCTGGTTTTGTTATGTTTGCCTCCAGGAGTCACTGTATTGTTTTTTGCTTTATACACATAAGCACACCTCTTGCCTAAGTAGAACTCAGTTTCATCTCAGGCATAAACACCTTCGATTTTTAGAAGAGCCGTGTGCTCTCTTTGGTTTCGGACACCTTACTTGTAGCCAGCAAAAGTAGCCTTGCACCACAGCCTTCCAGACATACTTGATTTCAGAAGTCCTGTTTCCAGCAGGCCTCCACAGGTGCCAAGATGGCAGAAAGAACAAAACCTTAGTAGTTTTAGGTGGTACTGTCGGGGGCCACATGGTCTAAGGTAGTGTGTGATCCAACCACATCTAGCAGTTATAAACTATCATGTAGCAAGAGGGTATCTTTGGCGGGTCTTGCCAAGGTGCATGCTTGAAAAGTTACACTATGCAGCAGATGTGGTGCTAAAAGGGATTATTGGAGAAGGATAGAGGACTTAGTACCTGGGGAAGGGATAGAGGCAGAGAAGTAGACATGTAGACAGGTAGACAGGAAGCAGAGAGTGAGTCATGAGGGCATACAGAAAGCGAGAGAGGGAGCTGGTACAGAAAACAGGGAGTGAGAATGCAGAGAGGGAGGGAGAGAACTGGGGTGGCTGGAGGTCCCTTTTTCTGCAGCACACAAATGCCACAACTGGCCGTGACAGGTGATAACATAAGTAGTTGCTAGGTCCCTTTGAGCAGGCCAATGGAATTACCTGTACAGCAACACAAGTCATTCTGGCCTCCTTCCTCCCAAGCCTGATTTAAAGGCACCAGGGTTTTTGTAGGATCTCCAGTATCATGAAAGCAGCATTTAACCCTAAGGCATGACAGAAAAGAGGCTTTTTTAGTCCTCAGAGACTAAAACATTAGTAATATTTCCAAGCATGGCACTGAATACATTAGAGGAGTTTTGGAATAGTTTTATATTGGCCAGATGATACAGGGGAATTGGTCACCCTCTTGGAATTCTTAGTCTCAGTAATCAAATAATTTGACAGGGCTAGGTGTGGCTGTATATAATAGCATTGGGAGGATATAGCCAGAGACCAAGGCAGAGGCAGAAGCAGGTTGATCTCTTGTGTTCAAAACTAGCCTGGTCTACATAGTGAGTTCCAGGACAGTTATGGCTCCATACATAGAGAGATCCTGTCCAAATTAAAAAAAAAATAATAATAGTTTAAAAATGTTCTCAAATGAAAACATTATTAAATAAAAAGGACAATTGTATGTTAATATTATAAACCTGCTTTAATACGTGTATTAAATGCTTTATCCTCTTTTCTAGCCCACTACCCACTAGAGGTAGTAGAAAGGAAGGGTTAATAGGGCAAAGGATGATGTGAATCTATTTATAAATAGTTTTTTTGGGATGAATTTAATTTGTGTTGTCATGATACCAACAGTTTACTTTACTTTAGATGAATCAACAGCAGTAACTCAACCCATTTGTTAATAGCATTTATGAATCAGCAATGACAGGCAGTTTGATCCAGAAGAAACTGTGAGGCTCTGTCAATCTCCCTGAGTCCTCAGAGGCAACAAGAAGCTGATGGAAAATTGGTACAAGGATTTTGGTATAGTGGTGTGTGTGTGTGTGTGTGTGTGTGTGTGTGTGTGTGTGTTATGAAGTCATGACAAATGATGATCAACTAAAAAGGCAAAGCATACCAATAGCATACCACGTGCATTGTCCACTGTCTGTTGGGATATATTTATACCCTTTCCAAACATCATGTGTTTTCTCAAGCATTCGCTCTAGCAAAACATCACATGCCAGTTTTCTAGACAGCTTTCAGAAAAACACTACGTGTTTGTTCTTTGTTAAACATCTTCCTATGTGTCTGCTTCAGCAAAGTATCCTCTCATAAGAAAGTTTGCAGAAAAACATCATAGGATGCAATTGAGTTTCCAAAGAAATCAGAAAATTTCAGACAATTTTATTAGAGTTGAAAAGAAAAACCCAAGGGCAGGCCAGTAGGAAACTTTTTAAGTTGTTGTCTGTAGGAAGGGAATATTGTGAAGGCACCACATTAGACAAGCAGCCCACAGAGTTTAGAGCTGTGGATATCAGCCTGTGAGTCAAGACCCCTTTGTGGTTGAACAACCCATTCAGGAGTCATCTTAAGACCACCCTGCATACCAGATATTTATATTAAATTTTATAACAGTATCAAAATTATGGTTATGAAGTAGGAGCAATTTTCTTTTTTTGGGTTGGGGTCACCACAACAGGAGGATTGTTGTATTAGAGGGATGCAGTATTAGGAAGGTTGAGAAGCACTCACTGGCTTAGAGAAAGAATGAGGAGTAGCAAATGTTAGGGGTACCCAGATTGTTAAAGAAACAAATGAAAAACCTCTGCATACTCAGAAAAGAAATAGAGGAAAAAGTTAAGTTTTTCTGAATCTGGAGAGTAGGCAGACTTGAAAGTTGTATGACTGTGACGCAGGGAGTGGCTGCATTAGGGATAGAGACTCAGAGTGAAAGGACTAGTCATTCCACCTGTCTCCCCATTGTGGCTAGGGCACCTGCATTGCTAGGGTCAGTCTTTTTCCCAGCCCAACTGGACTATCAGGTTTCTACAAAGGCCAGATTTTCTGTTCTCTTAATCAGGGGTTTTGTTCTACTCTAGTGCTCACACATTTTTTTATTTAGCCAAAAGGGGATTCCTAATTTTCTCAACTTCAGAGACCCAACAGGTTTCAATACAAATGAAGTGGTTTTTTTTTTTGTTTTGTTGTTGTTGTTGTTGTTGTTGTTGTTGTTGTTTCTAGGATGGAGAGCTTGAAGTAATTACTAGAAATTCTCCATCTTCTGTCTCCAATGTTTAGGATTTGATGTGAAACCTTAAGCTAGTGAGTGTCCTGGTACTTTAATACCATTCCAAGTATACTCTGACACATCAAAACTTAACATGAAAATCATTTTTCTTTTATTTCCTTTATAGAAATATTTTGACAAGTAAACTTTCATTTTTAAAACACATCACTACTCTTCAGGTTTGGATAGATATGTACATTTTTTTTCCCAAAAGTTAAAAGTTCTCTTTGATGAGGGAGAGGAAATCAGTTACTCATTTCATAAAGGTGTAACTGACCTTTCAAGCATACAGGCGAGCAGTTTTAGGTGACCTAATGTGTAGCCATTTCATTGCTCACGCTGTGAGAGATAGACGGGCATCAGTGGGTATGAGATAGTTGGTGGCTAGGAATTTATATAGTCTAAAATTAATTGTGGTAGTTCTGCATATACCTTTGATTCATATACTTCAAATGCACAAGTTATATTTGTATTATATCTCAACAAAGATATTTAAAATGGACTGTTTATTTTCTTATTTTTGTTTTTGTTTGTTTTGTACAAAGTGTCAGTAGTATAAAACAAGAAAATAAAGAGTACCTCATGGCTTAAATGCTTCTCAGTTAATAGTGAGGAAATAGGCTTAAGTCAGCTTAGTATCACTAAGTAGCTCTGTGATACCTTGCTCAGTGCTTACCCTAAGGACAGGTACAATCTACAGTGTTGCTAATAGGATGATTGGGCACAGAGCTTTGTTTAGTTTTCCCTTTTGATTAAATTCTAGAAGTAAAATTCTTGATTTAAGATTTAATAAACTTAAAGATTTTGATAATCCCTAATTTACTCTAAAATGACAGTTTGTCCTATCTCATGAGTCCATGGCAATATCTAATTTATCCTATTTTGTTGACTGCTAGATACAGTGTTTTTGGTTTTTGCCAGTCTAGGATAGTCTATTAATAGACTTCTGATTGGCACCAGTTTTCCTTTAGTACCTATAATTTTAGAATTAGATTTGAAATTAAGTTAGTACGAGTTACTTTTAATTAAAAAATATTTTATTTTTATGGATGATTTGCTGACAGCTATCTGTGTACTCTGTGGGTGCCTGGTACCTGCATAGACCAGATAAACATGTTGGCTCATCTGGGACTATAGTTACAGTTGGTTGTAAGCAGCTCTGTGAAAACTGGGAATTGAACTTGGGTCCTCTGGAAGAGCAGCCAGTGCTCTTCTGAGCCATCTCTCTGGTCCCTACTCTGAATTTTTACTAGTGGATTTACATAGATTTGGATTTACTTGGAATGACTACATGTATGCTTAAGCTTTTATAAGCACAACGAAATGGAGATGTGTTTTTTTTATTGGATATATTCTTTATTTACATTTCATTTCCCTTTTCCTGATTCTCTGTCCCCCTAAAGGTCCTCTATGCCCTTACACACCTCCCCCCTCCCCCCCCCCCCCGTTCCCCCATCCTCCCCTTCCCACTTCCCTGTTCTGGTATTCTCCTACACTGATGCATTGGCCTTTCCAGATCCAGAGTCTACTCCTTCCTTCTTCTTGGACATCATTTGGTACGTGGATTTTGTCTTTGGTGTTCCAAGATTCTAGGCTAATATCCACTTATCAGTGAGTGCATACTATGGGTATTCTTTTGAGACTGGGAACACTCCTCCACTGCTGGTGGGATTGCAAGCTGGTACAACCACTCTGGAAATCAGTCTGGTGGTTCCTCAGAAAACTGGACACGATACTTCTAGAGGACCCTGCCATATCACTCCTGGGCATATACCTAGAAGATTCCCCAGCATGTAATAAGGATACATGCTCTACTATGTTTATAGCGCCTTATTTATAATAGCCAGAAGCTGGAAAGAACCCAGATGTCCCTCGTGGAGGAATGGATACAAAAAAATGTGGTATATATACACAATGGAGTACATTATATATTCTAATGGAGCCATTAGAAGCAATGAATTCATGAAATTCTTAGACAAATGGATAGAGCAGGAGATGTGTTTTAAAGTGAAAGGTTAAGTGACAAAGTGATATTACATCTCGATTATCTAGCTCTGTTCTCTGGACTTTCCACGTTGAAACTTAGGCTTGTAGCATTTCCATCTTACAGGAGAGCCTAGCTCTTTATTTACTACTTCTGTGGACTCGTAGTCTGCCTAAATTAGAGTTTTTGAAATGCTTCAAGTAGACATGTTAGTCTCTAGAATGACTCCAGATAAAGACACACAGTTCTTCTTATTGGAAACCAGGGGACTCTTTAGAAGGATTAGGTATTCTAAAATTTCATTGTGGGTTCCTAGGAGTATAGTGGTGTGGGGCATGCAGAGATATTCCTTCTAAGGTAAAAGATGAGTTATTGTATCTGGCCCCTCCCACCACCAAGAAAGAAGCACAACATTTAGTGGGTCTATTTGGATTCTGGAGACAGCACATTCCTCATTTAGGTGTATTACTCAACCCTATTTACCAAGTGACTCAGAAAGCTGCTAGCTTTCTATGGGACCTGGAAGAGGAGAAGGGCTGCTCTACCACTTGGACCATATGATCCAGCAGACCTGATGGTACTTGAGGTGTCAGTGACAGAGATGCTGTTTGGAGCCTCTGGCAGGCCTCTGTAGGTGAATCACAGAAGAGACCTTTGGGATTTTGGAGCAAAGATCTATAGTCATCTGCAGACAACTACTCTCCCTTTGAAAAACAGCTCTTGGCCTGCTATTGGGCTTTTGTGGAAACTGAATGTTTGACAACAGGATTCCAAATTACTGTGCGACCTGAATTGCCCATCATGAGCTGGGTGTTGTCAGACCCTCCAATTCATAAAGTAGGATGTACACAGCAGTGATCTATTATCAAATGGAAGTGGTATATATGTGATAGGGCCTGAGCAGGACCTGAAGACACAAGCAAGTTACAAGAAGTTGCTCAAATGCCTATGGTCTCTACTCCTGTTACAATGCCATGTGCTGCCAATAGCCTCATGGGGTGTCCCCTATGACCGGCTTACTGATGAAGAGAAGACTAGCACCTGGTTTACTGATGGCTCTGCACATTGTGCAGGCACCACCCAGAAGTGTACAGCTGCAGAATTATAACCTGCTTTTGGGACAATTCTGAAAGATACAGGGTAAGGAAAATCTTCACAGTGGGCAGAACTTCGGACAGTACACATGGTATTACAGTTTGTTTGGAAGAAGAAATGGCCAGATGTATGATTGTTTTATTGATTCATGAGCTGTAGCCAATGGATTGAGTGGATGGTCAGGGACATGGAATGATCATGATTGGAAAATCGGTGAGAAAGACATCTGGGGAAGAATTATGTGGATAGATCTCTCCAGATGGGAAAAGGATGTGAAGATATTTGTGTGTCCCATGTAAATGCTCACCAAAAGGTGACTTCAGCTGAGGAGGAGTTCAACAATCAAGTGGATAAGATGACCTGTTCTGTGAACAGTCAGCCTCTTTCTCTAGCCATCCCTGTCATTGCCCAATGGGCACATGAACAAAGTAGCCATGGTGGCTGAGGCAGAGGTTATGCTTGGGCTTAGCAACACGGACTTCCACTCACCAAAGCTGACCTGGCTACAGCTGCTGCTGAATGCCAGATCTGCCAACAGCAGAGATTAACACTGAGATCCCTTAGGGAGTCTCTTAGTACTACCATGTCCTTTGATTAAAGTCAATGGGAAACTACAACTGAGCCCCAGATATGGCACCATTCCTTAAGGTGACCAGCCAGCAACCTGGTGGCAGGTTGACTACATTGGACCACTTCCCCCATGGAAAGGACATTTTGTTCTTACTGGAGTAGATACTTATTCTGGTTATGGATTTGCATTTCCTGCATGTAATGCTTCTGCCAAAACCACCATCTGTGGATTCACAGAATGCCTTATCTATTATCATGATATTCTACACAGTATTGCTTCTGACTAAGGGACTCATTTCACAGCCAGAGAAGTGCAACATTGCTCCCACGATCATGGAATTTACTGGTCTTACCATGTTCCTCATCATCCTGAAGCATCTAGTCTGATAGAAAGATAGAATGGCCTTTTGAAGACACAGTTACAGTACCAATTAGGTGGCAACAGCATGGAGGGCTGGGGCAGAGTTCTTCAGAAGGCAGTCTATGTTTTGAATCAGCATCTGATATATGGTACAGTTTCTCCCATAGGCAGGATCCATGGGTCTAGGAATCAAGGGGTGGAAAAGGGAATAAATAGTTCCACTTACTATCCCTCCTAGTTACCCTCTAGGAAAATTTTTGCTTCCTGTCCCCACAACTTTAGGTTCTGCTGGCTTAGAAATTTTGGTTCTAGAGGAGGGAGTGCTCCTACCAGGAGCCACAAAAAATATTCCATTTAACTGGAAGCTCAGACTTCCCCCTGGTCATTTTGGGCTTCTAATGCCCTTAAACCAACAGGCTAAGAACGGAATAACAGTGTTAGGAGGGGTGATAGATCCAGATTGCCATGGGGAAATTGGATCGCCTCTCCACAATGGAGGTAAGCAGGATTATATCTGGAGTACAGGAAATCCCTTAGGACGTCTCCTTAGTACTGCCATGTCCTTTGATTAAAGTCAATGGGAAACTACAACAGCCTAATCCAAGCAGGATGACTAAGTATACAGACCCATCAGAAATGAAGGTATGGGTCAGTCCTCCAGGAAAAGAGCCAAGACCTGCTGAGGTGCTTGCCAAGATTGAAGGAAGTACAGAATGGGTAGCAGAGGAAGGCCATTATAAATACCAGCTAAGGCCAGGTAACCAGTTGCAGAAATGAGGATTATAAAGTAATATGAATACCTCTATTTTATTTTGTTCAGAATACATTTGTCTTTCTTCCAATTTCTTGTTTTTTTTTTTTTTTTTTTTTTTTTTTTTTGGTTTTTCGAGACAGGGTTTCTCTGTGTAGTCCTGGCTGTCCTGGAACTCACTCTGTAGACCAGGCTGGCCTCGAACTCAGAAATCCGCCTGCCTCTGCCTCCCAAGTGCTGGGATTAAAGGCGTGCGCCACCACCACCCGGCTTTCTTCCAATTTCTTTAACATCAATTGGTATTTAAGTTGAGACACTAAAGGAATGTTCCCAAGGGACATTGCCCCATTGTAAATTTACAAATGTTTTTGCGATTGTAGGAGGAATAGTTATATCATGTTAGGCACATTCACGACCTTGTGTTATTATTTCATGTGGATATGAGATATTATTTGTGTTAAGTTGACAGGGGGTGGATTGTAGTGGCTATTCCTGGTTGTCAGCTTGACTGTATCTGGAGTGAACTACAATCAAGAATTGGAAGGCTCACCTATGATCCTAATCTGGAGGTTCAGAAATACAAGTTTCTGACCGGAATCTTGGCATGGAAATCTTGAAACATAGTAGCTAGAATTTCAGAAGATTAAGACAAGGAGATCTCTGAGTTCAAGGTCATCTGGGATTAAAGGCTCTGTGGCACACGCTTTCAATCTGGGCCACACAGTCTGCTGGAGACCTACATAAGGACCTACATTGGAAGAAGGAAGATTCACTCACTCTTTCTGCCTACTTGCCTTGTGGGACTGAGCAACTGCTAGATCCTTGGACTTCCATCCACAGCTGCTGCTGACTATTGTTGGGGAGTTGGACTACAAGCTATAAGTTATTGACAAATTCCCTGAATATATAGACTACCCATATGTTCTGTGACTCTAGAGAACCCTGACTAATACACATGTCTTCTCTCTTATCAGTTCTGTAATGCCTTTCCTTGTCTTCGGGGAGATGAAGAGTGAGGTTGAGATGGCTGTTTAACCTATTTGAATGGCCTAAAAAGTTAAGTAGCATTGAAGGAAATATGAGAAGGGAAAAGAATATTTATCTCTGTTAACTGACATAAAATGGTATACTAACAAGGCTGGTGGTGTACATTAAGGAATGAAATCCCTAAATTCAGATGCTAATTTTAATCCCACATATTAACTATTGTGTATTTTCTTTAGTTGAAGTCTGGTTTAGAGTTCTTGAAGTACTGAATATAACATTCATATTTTTTATTACCTCTTATACATTTAGCATAATTTATAAAAACTGGAATATTTTCTAGGGACCTAATTTTGATGTAGATAGGCGACTCATTAAGCCAAAGGCTGTGTAGAGAATTCATATGATTGGCCTTAGACTGTCTTTATTATGTAACTTACCACTTTCTGTGATTAAAAACCATGTCTAGTGGCAAAGTTAAATTGTTAGATATATTTTATCATGTTTGGTTTGTTGTGGTGTCCTTAGAATGTTTAGGTTTCTAAGGTGGGAACTTATAATTAATACTGGATAAGAAGATACTCATTTAGATTAGTATAGCTTAATACATCAAATTGGTCATGATCTTTGGCATTTTATAAAAAATGATATATTACATCATGATAAAATAGTTTTGAGAATTGTAAGTACCTGTGAAGAAATGTCTTCTTTATTTTGTATGATATCTTTCATTTGCAGTTTTGGAGTATATTCTTCAGTTGTTAAAAGTTCTGATAGCTTGTTCAGCAAGGCCTCCAGCATTTAAGTTTTTGGTAGGAAAGAGGAGTATAATTGTCATATTTTAAGAGTTAGAAGTACAAAAATTTTTTAAAAACCTTTTATTTTGCTGTTTTTTTCCTTTAATCTTTGGTATATTTTTCCCCATTAACTTTTAAAAGTAAGTAACTCATAATTTAAGATCACAGTTATTAGGTGTATTTCTGCATTTTATATATTGCTCCCAGATGCTACAGTATTAGTTTTTATCACTGCATATTTTATGAAATGTCAGCCTTCTGTTGGCTGTTCACACAGCATTGTTAGTGATCAAAGACACAACATAAAGGAGAAGAATCTAAACAGTTGGCTAAGCTTTGTCCTTCATTGTAACAAAAATACTACAAAATTATTTTATTTTATTAAAGAAATTCAACTTTTGACATCATGTAATATGCAAAGAAATGTCCTTGTTTTTAATGAAGTAAAATATTAAAAGGTTTAATTTGATAAAAACCAGGTATAAAGAGAAATAATTTCTAATTTTATCTAGTTTTCTTTATTAACAAAAGAAGATAATAAGTCACATGTAGACTTGCTGAATGACAGTGCTGTGTTTTGATACCTAAGCTACAGTCAGATAATTAGCTCAAACCTCATTTGGTTATATAAAATACATCTTGTAAAAGTAGTTATTGGTATTTGTATATTAAGTTACATATGATCTAATATATTATAATATTCCTGTTTACCTATTTCTGTATTTGAAAATGCTATTTCATTGATTCAAAGCACTGACTTTATTACATGATTGCATTATCAATATAAGAGAAGGTAAGTGAAAAACTATAAAAACTAAGAAAATTTGTAAGAATAAAATCTTGAATGATTTTGATTAGCTGTTGTGTATATATATATATATATATATGTATATATATATAATGTATATAATGTAATATAATCTAATATTGGAGTGGGACAATTTTACTTCCAGACTTATAGTTGGTAAAATTAGAGAATTCCATATTTTCTTTTTCAGAGTAGGAATTCAAAAGGGCAGAGTGAAAGTATAGAGTAAAAGCTGGTTGTCTTTAAGTATACATTTGTGACTGTCTGAAAAAAATAATGTTTTTCAGATAACAATGATACACGTATTATGTTTACTTGTGTTTTTTTTATTAACTAATGAAAAATACTTGTTTTCTGTGGGAAGAACTAGGAGTTTGGGAAGAAGTTTGAAATATAACGTCACAAATATTGGTTGCAAGTATCAACTTTTTGTTCTTTTTTGTGCTATATTTTTACTTTAATGTATAATATATAGGTCATCAGTCTTGCTACCTTAGACTTTTCTAAAAAATGGAGAATCTTGGTTCTAATACCATATTAAGGCATTTTGAGTTTTATTAAATTTTCTGGACAATTCATATGGACATTAAAATTTGTGATACACTGTATAAAACATCTCACCAAATCTCTCATTTGTTTTGTATGAATGCATATGAATGCATATTTTAATTCTATATTGATACTGAATTTGCTCAGTTCCAGTATTAGAGAAGACAGTAAATATGCTTATTAGAATTTTAGTAGAGCTAAGAGGTGGATAAGTGTACAGTCATATGCTCTTGTGTTTAAGTCTTTAGGCAGTTACAATTAGAAACAACCACTCCTTTGTAGAATTACCCCGTTAGTGTTTTTTTTTTTTTTTTTTTTTTTTGGTTTTTGTTTTTGTTTTTTGTTTTTTGTTTTTGTTTTTGTTTTGGTTTTGGTTTTTTGGTTTTTGGCCAGGGCAATGTTTTGACAGTGTTCCAGATATTCATGATTATTTCCTTCCAGAAATAGTGTAGTAAGCATTTTCAAAGTGTATTTGAAGACATATTAATCTCAAAAGATGCTCTGGAGAGCCTAGCATGGTAAAAATAGTCTTGAATTAAAAACTCAAGAGACAACAAGTGCTGGCGAGGATGTGGAGAAAGAGGAACACTCCTCCACTGTTGGTGGGATTGCAAAATGGTAAAACCGCTCTGGAAATCAGTTTGGCGGTTCCTCAGAAAATTGGGCATGTCACTTCCAGAGGACCCTGGCATACCACTCCTGGGCATATACCCAGAGGATTCCCCTGCATGCAATAAGGACACATGCTCCACTATGTTTATAGCAGCCTTGTTTATAATCGCCAGAAATTGGAAGGAGCCCAAATATCCCTCAAAGGAGGAATGGATACAGAAAATGTGGTATATTTATACAATGGAATACTACTCAGCAATTAAAAATAATGAATTCATGCAATTTGTAGGTAAATGGTTAGACCTGGAAAATATCATCCTGAGTGAATTAACCCAATCACAAAAGAATGCACATGAAATGCAATCACTGATAAGTGGATATTAATGAGCCCAGAAGCCCTAAATACTCAAGACACAAATAGCAAGTCAAATGATTCCCAAGAAGAAGAAAGGAGAGGACCCTGGGCCTGTAAAGATTGCATCCAGTTTAGTAAAGAAACCGAGGGGGGAGGGGGAATTATTGGGGAACAGATGGGGGGGGAGAGGAACTATGGGAACTATGGTGGGTGGGAACTGGGAAAGGGGAAAGCCTTTGGAATGTAAACATAGAATATAGAAAATAAAATTAAAAAAAATAAAAAAAAATAGTCTTAAAAGTACTGAATGCATTGTTTAATGATAGAAGTATTTGTTGACATATTAAGAGATTTGGAAACATGGTATATTATTTTTCTGTTGCTGAGATAAAATACCACTACTCTCCTCACCTCCCCCACCCCCCCATAAAAACCCAGAAAAAATAAAACCCACCAAAAAAAAAAAAAGCACCAACTTATGCAAGATTGTGTTTATTATGGCTTATAGTCCCTTAGAACATCATGCTGGGGAAGATGTGACAGTGGGCAGACATGGCAGGGAAGCAGAGAGGACAGAAGGGGTGAACAGAGGGAGGGAGAGAGCATGAGTGATAACACAGACAGAACAGGTAATAGCATGAGCTTGTATAAACTCTGAAAGCCCAACCCCAGTGACACACTTCCTCAAGGAAGGCTCAGCCTCAGAAGAGTTCCACATCCTCCCCAAAGCTGGCAATAAAGTGTTCATCTACATGATCCTTTGGGCTCATTTCTCATACAAACAACCAATCAAATCAGGAAATTTAACTCAAAATCTCCCAAATTAAAAACTGCATGGTATTGGTTCAGTGACAGGGAGGCAGATCAATGGAATAGGATCTAAGACCCAGAATCGAACCCACACATCTATAGCCAATTGATCTTCGACAAAGGAGCTGAAAACATCCAGTGGAAAAAAGATAGCCTTTTCAACAGATGGTGCTGGCTCAACTGGAGGTCAACATGCAGAAGAATGAGAATTGATCCACTCTTATCTCCTTGCACTAAGCTCAACTCCAAGTGGATCAAGGAATTCCACATAAAACCAGACACACTAAAACTAATAGAAAAGAAACTGGGGAAGACCCTTGAGGACATTGGCTCAGGGGAAAAATTCCTGAACAGAACACCAATTGCTTATGCTCTAAGAGCAAGAATAGACAAATGGGACCTCATAAAACTACAAAGTTTCTGTAAGGCAAAAGACACTGTCAAAAGGATAAATCGGCAACCAACAAATTGGGAAAAAATCTTCACCAACCCCACATCTGACAGAGGGCTAATTTCCAATGTATACAAAGAACTCAAGAGGTTAGACCCCAGAAAACCAAATAACCCTATCCAAAAATGGGGTACAGAGCTAAACAGAGACTTTTCACCTGAAGAAATTCGGATGGCTGAGAAACACCTTAAAAAATGTTCAACATCACTAGTCATTAGGGAAATGCAAATTAAAAAAACCCTGAGATTTCACCACACACCAGTCAGAATGGCTAAGATTAAAAACTCAGAAGACATCAGGTGTTGGTGAGGATGTGGAGAAAGAGGAACACTCCTCCACTGCTGGTGGGAATGCAAGCTGGTACAACCACTCTGGAAATCAGTATGGCGGTTCCTCAGAAAACTGGGCGTGATACTTCCGGAGGACCCAGCCATACCACTCCTGGGAATATACCCAGAAGATTCCCCAGCATGCATTAAGGATACATGCTCCACGATGTTCATAGCAGCCTTATATATAATAGCCAGAAGCTGGAAAGAACCCAGATGTCCCTCAACAGAGGAATGGATACAAAAAATGTGGTATATATACACAATGGAGTACTATTCAGCCATTAGAAACAATGAATTCATGAAATTCTTAGAGAAATGGATGGAGCTGGAGAACGTCATACTAAGTGAGGTGACCCAGTCTCAAAAGAATACCCATGGTATACAGTCACTGATAAGTGGATATTAGCCTAGAAGCTTGGAACACCAAAGACATAAATCACATATCAAGTGATGTCTCACAAGAATAAAGGAGTGGACACTGGTGCTAGAATGGACCAAAACATCATTGTGGGGGAGTACAAGAACAGTGAGGTGGGAGGGGTGTATGAGGGACCAGGGGGAGGGAAAAGGGCATGTGGGACCTTTGGGGGTGGGGAACCAGAAAAAGGGAAATGAATTGTAAATATAGAATATATCCAATAAAAAAATGATACGTTATACTGTAAAATATGAATCCCCTGAACAGAAGTGTAATTTTTAAATGTTCTGAGGAAATTAGGTATTTCTGTTACATGTAACTCAACGTATTAGTTGTACTTGGCTTCTGCTTAGACTAGAGTTTGAAAGACTCTAGGAAGTATGTCTAATTCTTTCACATTGCAATATGTCCTTGTTTTGTACAAAATTAGTGCTTGAGAATGACACAATTGAGTTATTCATTAAACATTGCAAATAAAATTTTGTGTTTTAAGTAAGGTTATAAGTTTGTGTGGGAGTTTAGGGATATAAAAGAGTGCCATTAAGGACGGGATATTGTGTTGGAGGAACGGCTCCATGAATTAGAACTCAGACTTATTTTGTACAGTTCACAAGTTCTGTTCTCAGTGTTTACATTAGGCAGCTCACACTGCATTTGTACAAAGTCTGTCTGTCTGTCTGTCTGTCTGTCTCTGTCTCTCTCTTTCTCTCTCTGTCTTTCTTTCAACACATTTATAAAGGAATCAGAAGATCAGAAGATTCATAAATTATTTGTATATATATATATACAGATAATATATATATGTATATACATATACATACACATACACACACATATACATGTATGTATACATACATGTATATGTGTGTGTATGTATATATATATACATATATATATATATATATATATATATATATATCCCTAAGATAGGGCATCGCTATGTCACTCTATTTATCTGGAACTCTGTGTTGAACACCAGGCTAGCCTTGACTCCTAGAGATCTGCCTCTGCCTGTGTCTCTGCCTTCCCGCCTCATCCCTGACCCCTGGCCATTGGCCACTGCCTGGGCCTCAGCCTTAGCTTTAGCTTAGCCGGGTGCTGGGATTAAAAGTGTGTACCACCACACCTGTTCTTGTTGCTCCTTGTTGCCTCTGTTCTTCAAACCTTCATAGTAACTATGGATTGTTGAAGGAAAATGAGGACTTAAGTATATCCTGTGCTCTAAATCCTCTCTCAGTTGGTGTTCCTGTGATAGAGGGCCATGTGGTAGTAATGGGAACTCACCGGCTTATGTTTTGTTACAGTCTTATTTTTCCTAAACTTAGGCGGGAGGATTCTCAAGAAGGGAAGAGTTTGTGATAGAACTAAAGCAATTAGTGATGTGTTTAGGATTGTAAGTAAAGTTGATTTTAAAGCCCAGACTACAGTTTCTTTTCCTCTGTAGCAGGAAGGACATGTATAGTGGACCAGACAGTCTTCGGTTGGAACATTTATCACTTATTGGATGGAATGGACACTTCTCTGTACTTAAGCCTTCTCATCTCAACAACTCGTTTGTGGTGGTAGTGGTTTAGTACTGGGGATAGATCCCAGGACTTTCTGTGTGTTAGGCAAGGGCTCTATGCTATGCTACACCTCTGTTTCATTGTCCTCACCAGGTGTAGACTGTTTGTTATGAAGATCACTAACCCAATGTACTTTTAGAATGCTTAAAATTGTTCTATACCGGGAGTAGGACATTTCAATAAATGGTTAACTGTTACTTATTCATTCAAGAGTAGAAATAAAATCTTGAACAGAATTAACTGATACCAGGCCAAATATGTTTGCTAAATTGTGAGATATTAAATGTTTTCATGTTCTGTTGTAGCAGGATAGCTAAAACCAGAAATATCCTAAATTTGACATTTTTTAAAGAATAATATAGATTTTATTTTTATTTAAGTCCGTTCATACACATGAAAACTGAAATTCAATTTTAGGGGAGGGCATGATGGCACATACCTTTAATACTAGTTCTTGGGACTCTTGAGTTCTTCTAGGTATAGAGAGTAGGTCCTAGGATAGTCAGGGATACAAAATTCGGTTGTAGCTGATATACTGTTTATAGCTTTGTATATTTCTGTAAAAGTGCATGCCTAGAGGACATGCACTCCATAGCACATGATTACTTAAGATATGTGCATCTTCTCTTCTGTGCTTGATCTTCTAGGTTTTCTTTTTTCATTGATTGTTTCATTCATTGCTGCCACACCCCCTTCCCTCCATTTCTTCTAATTTCTCTGTCAGTCACCATCATCACCATAGTCTTTACCCTTCTGCAGGCATCTTGAACAGCTAACTCCTTTCAGACTCATTGTTTCTTTGCCTTTGTGATTTAGATAAATTCAGTATTTTTCAAATTAGAGTTGAGTGTTATGCTATACTTCACTGAAAACCTCTTGTGATGAGTCCATTCCTCTATTCTCAGTCTCACACTTTTCCTCTCTAGCTATGACTGGCCTTTCTGCTTCATATTCTTGTGCCTGAGGTTGGATGAAGTCCATACTTTTCAGATCCCATCCTCAGTTGTCTCTTAGGCATGTCCTAGTCCTTGTGGTAAATCAAGTTTTATATTATAGGATATCATGGATTGCACTATCCATTTTCATAGTAGTTAATGATGTTTTCAGTACATACTGACCTGATTATTGGATGCTATGGGGTAAGACTGTTTAAGCATTTATAAAGGACAGGAAAAGCCCTGAAAAATCAATAAAATCAATAACAAATATTACATGACTTGCTGTAATATGTAACTAGATAATTGAAAGATTTAGTGTTCATTCTAAAATGAGATAAATGTAGTGTTAGTGTGTAAGCATTCTTCTTTGAGAATACTATTGATGTGGCATTGATTTTTATGTCTTTACCACTATTAGTTTTATTAAAATTAAAATAATTTTGGATTTGTGATATTTCTTCAAGAATTTTAGAATTCTTGAAGAGACTTTAGAGTAAAAGTTTCTGAATTTCCATATTATATGAAGTTTATAATAAAAAATCTTGATGTTTATTGTAGTGGATATATTCAATTAACCAAGTTACATTAGGTCTAAAGGTTAAGAAATCTCTACCTACTTAGTCTCAACAAACAGTAATCTAGTTATTTTATATTTTAGTGAGCTTCTTGCTCTTTTAAAAACTTGTATTTTTTGAAAATTACAAGTACTTTATTGACATTATTTCTACCTCTTCACCCCTACTCTTCTTATGTCACTCCTAGTCCTGTGTCAATTCATGACCTTTTTTTTTGTAGACTATCATACTCTTTTTTTAAAATTTTATTTTCTATATTCTTTGTTTATATTCCAAAGGCTTTCTCCTTTCCCAGTCCCCCCCCACCATTCGTCCCATAAGTACTCTTTCCCCCCAAATATACCCCAACCCCCCCCCCCATTTCTCTGTTCTGGATCTACAAAACTGGATCCAATATTTTCAGGCCCAGGGTCCTCTCCTTTCTTCTTCTTGGGAATCATTTGACTTGATAATTGTGCCTTGAGTATTTAGGGCTTCTGGGCTCATTAATATCCACTTATCAGTGATTGCATTTCATGTGTATTCTTTTGTGATTGGGTTAACTCGCTTAGGATGATATTTTCCACATCTAACCATTTACCTACAAATTGAATGAATTCATTATTTTTAATTGCTGAGTAGTATTCCATTGTATAAATATACCACATTTTCTGTATCCATTCCTCCTTTGAGGGAATAGGATTGAAGACCCAGAAATGAACCCACAGACTTAGGGTCACTTGATCTTTGATAAAGGTGCCACAACCATCCAGTGGAAAAAAAGAGCCTTTTCAACAAATGGTGCTGGTTCAACTGGAGGTCAACATGCAGAAGAATGAGAATTGACCCACTCTTATCTCTTTGTACTAAGATCAACTCCAAGTGGATCAAGGACCTCCACATAAAACCAGACACCACTGAAACAATTAGAAAAGAAACTTGGGAAGACCCTGGAGGACACGGGCACAGGGGCACAGTTCCTGAACAGAACACCAAAAGCTTATGCTCTAAAATCAAGAATTGACAAATGGGACCTCATAAAATTACAAAGTTTCTGTAAGGCAAACAACACTGTCAGAAGGACAAAACAGCAACCAACAAATTGGGAAAAGATCTTCACCAACCCCACATCTGACAGAGGGCTAATATCCAATATATACAAAGAGCTCAAGAAGTTAGACCTCAAAGAACCAAATAACCCTATCAAAAAATGGGGTACAGAGCTAAACAAAGAATTTTCACCAGAAGAAATTCGGATGGCTGAGAAGCACCTCAAGAGATGTTCAACATCATTAGTCATCAGGGAAATGCAAATCAAAACAACCCTGAGATTCCACCTCACACCAGTCAGAATGGCTAAGATTAAAAACTCAAGGGACAACAGGTGCTGGTGAGGATGTGGAGAAAAAGGAACACTCCTACACTGTTGGTGGGATTGCAAGATGGTACAACCACTCTGGAAATCAGTCTGGCGGTTCCTCAGAAAATTGGGCATGACACTCCCAGAGGACCCAGCCATACCACTCCTGGGCATATACCCAGTGGAATCCCCTGCATACAATAAAGACACATGCTCCACTATGTTCATAGCAGCCTTATTTATAATAGCCAGAAGTTGGAAGGAGCCCAGATGTCCCTCATAGGAGGAATGGATACAGAAAATGTGGTATATTTATGCAATGGAATACTACTCAGCAATTAAAAATAATGAATTCATGCAATTTGTAGGTAAATGGTTGGATCTGGAAAATATCCTAAGTGAGTTAAGCCAATCACAAAAGAATACACATGAAATGCAATCACTGATAAGTGGATATTAATGATTCCAAAAGCTCTGAAAACTCAAGGCACAATTAGCAAATCAAAAGATTCCCAAGAAGAAGGAAGGAAAGGACCCTGGTTCTGAAAATACTGGATCCAGATTTATAGGAGAGTATCAGAACAGAGAAATGGAGGGGGAGTTGGGGGGTGATTGGGGAATGGGTGGAGGTTAGAGGACTTATGGGACATATGGTAAGGGGGGACCTGGGAAAGGGGAAAGCCTTTGGAATGTAAACAAAGAATATAGAAAATAAAGAAAAAAAGTCTAAAAAAATTTGCATAATTAAAAAAAATCCTCTTGAGCATGTACCCAGAGGATTCCCCTGGGTATACAATAAAGACACATGCTCCACTATGTTCATAGCAGCCTTGTTTATAATAGCCAAAAGTTGGAAGGAGCCCAGATGTCCCTCATGACCTTTTTAAAATGATTACTCAGGTGCTTGTGTATATCAAACCTGCTGAGTCTATGTTATGTTGTTTGTATCTATAGGAGTCTAAGACTGACCATGTAAGATTTTATAGCCTTTCTGGGGACTAATCCCTGGAGAAAACAAATTCTCCAGTCAGCAGCCATTGATGCCTTTCGCTTTTAATCTAGGAGTGGGTCCTGGTGAAATGCCCTCACCATGTTATGCCAATAGTGTTGTTATTATGCAAGTCTTCTTTTCGAAACCATACTGTTGCTATTTGATGTATAGGCTTTCCTGTCACGACTGGAAGGCAGTATCGCATAGCTGACATCCTCTGGATCTTATTATCACTCTGTGCTTTCATCAGTGCTTCCTGAGTTTTAGGTGTAGGTTTTGTAGCATGATGAATTATATGTGAATATACATTCCATTGTCACTTACTCTGTGCATTTTGACCAATGTGGATCTCTGCAGTAATCTCTACTAAATGGTGCAAGTGTTGAAAGCTACAGTTGTCTGTGGGTCCTAGGATATGTATATAGAATAAAGTAAAAAATTATATTAGTTTAAAAAATGGCAAAAGTTAATTCTCCTGTAGAGTCTATATCCTCTCTTACCCCTAGCAGTTTGTTACTTTAACTTGATCTGACATCAATTATCTCCTATTGAACAGGTCTTAAAGTCAAATTACACAGGTATGGTTATCCCCAAGCTAAAAATGCCATTGTTACATCATTGAAGATTTCTTGCCAGGCCTAACATTGTAGTTTATAGGTTTTATAGCTGGGTATGAATATCGATTGCTTTACTCCTTTGACAGCTTGCATGACACCTTCCATTATTCCTAGAGCTTGTCCTCTGGAAGAGGCTTCAGATCATTTCAATATTTATTCCATCCTGTGTCTGAAGTGTCTTAAGCAATAGGAGCTTCCCTTCAAGTTCAGAAAGGAAACAAAGGGCACAGACACTATTCTGTATTGTTGTGATACTCATTTGGACTACTGTGCTCAACACTGGAATTTTTTTATGGCTTCTAGAGAGATTATTATCCCCCTATGTGGTCCAATTCCATTTTAAGTTCTCTCTCTCCTCCTCCCTCTCCCTCTCTCTCTCCCTCTACCCCTCCTCTCTCTGTCTTGCTCTTTCCATCCCTTCCTCCCTCCTTTTCCCTCTTCTCTTTTTCTACTTTGACTATATAAATATAAAATATATTTTCAGTAGGCTTATCAAATGTTTTCTATGGTTCTTTCAAGCACTCCTCTGTAGTACTCCCTTGGCCCTCCATTAAGATCTGTCCTCTTTTACTTTTGCCTACTGCATAGCAGCTGTGTTGTACTAGTCTCATCTCCTCTCTAGAGCTTATGCTTGTGGTTGCTTCAGACTTATATTCAAACCTAGTATTCAGAAATAAGATCTGCAATAAGAGAGATTATGTTGTAGATATATCTGCTGAGGGTTGTCATCCCAGTCAGTCTCTCTCTGCATTTTGATCAGTTGTGTGTTTCTGTAATGGTTTCTGTCACACCAAGTAATCCATCCAGTTCCACAAAGTGATACTAAATAGTCAACCATGAGCTATGGCAGACCTTCTCATTCAAACCAAAACAGGCAGGGATAGTCTTAGATTTCTGCACCTGTAAATGGGAGTGATTTTGTGATCTCTAAGTGTATTGTTGGCAGTTTATAGAATGGCTACTGAATTTTGTAACCTGATTTTTGTGTCTGAAAGAGCAATTGTTTCTGGAAATTTTCTTGTTGAATTTTTGGGATCTTTTATATATAAAATATCTGCAAATTATACCATTTTGTCATCTACAAGTAGAGAAAACTTATCTTCTTTACCTCTTTGTATTACTTTTATTTCCTTTTTTGCATTATTGATCTAGCTTGTGCTTCAGCATTATATTGAAGCAAGTGGGAATACTTATCAGTGCTGTGTCATTTCTGAATTTAATGGAATTACTTCAAGTTATTTCATTTAGGATGTTTTTGAATACAGCTTTATCATATATGGTTTTTAGTTGGTTGCGATCCCATCCTATTCTAAGACTTTTTAATCATGAAATCATGTTGGAGCCGGGTGGTGGTGGCGCAAGTCTTTAATCCCAGCACTTGGGAGGCAGAGGCAAGCGGATTTCTGAGTTCGAGGCGAGCCTGGTCTACAGAGTGAGTTCCAGGACAGCCAGGGCTACACAGAGAAACCCTGTCTCGAGAAAAAAAAAAAAAAAGAAAAAAAAAGAAAAAAGAAATCATGTAGGATTTTGTTGAAGGCCTTTTTATATCTCTTGAGATTGTTTTGTGATTTTTTTTTTAGTCCATTTATATAATTGCATTTATTATCTTACATATGTTGAGCCCTCCCTTCTTCCTATGATAAATCAAATTTATTATAGTGAATGATCTTCCTTATATATATTTATATTCATTTTGCATTGAGAATTTTTGTATCTGTGTTCATTAGGATGTTTGTTTTGTTTTGTTGTTGAATCTCTACCTGACTTGGGTGATGTAGTAATATTGACTTCATAGAAGTTTGGGTTCCAGAGGACCCTGTCATACCACTCCTGGGCATATACCCAGAGGATTCCCATGCATGCAATAAAGACACATACTCCACTATGTTCATAGCAGCCTTATTTATAATAGCCAGAAGCTGGAAAGAACCCAGACGTCTCTCAACGGAGGAATGGATACAGAAAATGTGGTATATTTATACAATGGAATACTACTCAGCAATTAAAAATAATGAATTCATGCAATTTGTAGGCAAATGGTTGGATCTGGAAAATATCATCCTAAGTGAGTTAAGCCAATCACAAAAGAATACACATGAATTGCAATCACTGATAAGTGGATAGTAATGAGCCCAGAAGCTCTCAATACCAAAGGCACAATTAGCTAAGCAAAAGATTCCCAAGAAAAAGGAAGGAGAGGACCCTGGTCCGGAAAAGACTAAATCCAGTTTTGTAGGAGAGTACCAGAACAGAGAAATGGTGTGTGTGTGTGTGTTTGTGGGGGGGTGATTGGGGAATGGGCGGGTGGAAGAGGACTTATGGGACATATGGTGAGGGGGGGAACTGGGAAAGGGAAAGCCTTTGAATGTAAACAAAGAATATAGAAAATTAAAAAAAGAAAAAAAAAAAAGAAAGAAAGTATAAGCCCAAGGGGGATGGGGGTGGGAAAAAAAAGTTTAGATGCACTCCTTCTCTTTGGTTTTTTTGTTTGTTTGTTTGTTTTTTGTTTTTTTGTTTTTTGTCTTGTATTGTTTAGCTCCACTAGAATTTTGCTGTGAATCAACCTGGGCTTTTTATTTGAAGATTTTAAAATCTCCCAATTCATTTTTAAATTTGTTTAAGTTGATGGTCACTTGATTACTCTCATCGGACAGCATTCAGTGCTTTTCAGATGTGTTTCAATTTTATTTAATTTTGTTATTTTTCTTTCTTGTTTTTCTTTGATTTAGTCACTATTTGCCAATGTGTTGGTATTATCCATGAGTTCATGTGATTATTGTAGATTTTTTTTCCTGTTGATTTTAGGCTTTGTTAAGTCATACTGAGCCATTTCAGTAATTATGTATTTGGTCAAATTTGTATGTGTCTCAGTATATGGCCTATTTTATAGAAACTTTCATGTAGTTTTGAGTACATTATATAGTATTGGCATCTAGTTATGAAATTCTATAAATATTTGTTAGGTTATTTTGATATATATTGTCACTTAGTTTTAATGTTTCTCTGTTCAGTTTTTGAATAGACAACCCATCCATTGCAGAAAGTAGGGTACTGAAATACTTATGAGTTAGAATTCATCTTTGTGTTGTTCAGCCATATGTACATAAATTTGATACATATATGTTTAAGATTATAGTATCTTCTTGTTTAATTTTCCCAGCCAGAATAAAGTATATTTCTTTATCTCTTTTGGTTAATCTTAGGTTGCCATATGTTTTGCTAGATGTGAAGATAGTGATGTTTTAGTTGCTTCCTGGCTCCATTTATTTAGAATACTTTTTCTTATCCTTTCATTATGAAGTGTTTCTTCTTCTGAAAAGGGAGTTATGTAGAAAACAAAAAACTGAATAATAATATATTATTTCTTAATATATTAACCTAATACTCATCTTTGGATTATGGAGTTTAGACCATTAATATTTAAAGTTATTGAAAGGTATAATGTGTTCTACCCTTCCTCCCCCATCGTTGTACATTTAATGTTTTCCCGGTGTTTCTAATTTCTGGCATATTGTGTTTGTATGTGTGCTTAATATTTCATATTCTTTGAGTGGCACAATTTTTCTTTCAATTCAAGTCCCGATACTCCATCTTTTCAATCCATTGTACTGGTTAGGCTTTTCCCTTTGGCTTTTCTAATTGGATTGTGTTTTTAAATTCCATATTTAAGCTTGAGTTGTCCGGTGTACTGAATTCAGTTTTCAAATTCTTAATTATCTTAATTTCATTTAGGTGAATATTTGTGTTGATTAGACTTTACTTAGAAGTTTATTCCTATAATCTTTAAATTCATTTGTTTGTGACTTATTTTTGTATCCTTGAATTACTTCTTTTTGCAGTTGTTGTTATTTATTTATTTATTTACTCCAGATTTTATTCCCTCCTCATCCACCCTCCAATTGTTCCACATGTCATACCTCCTCCCTGCCCCCTGTCTCCAGGAGGATGCCCCTACCCTACCCCCCCACCCCCCAGCCATACCTCTAAATTCCCTGGGACCTCCAGTCTCTTGAGGATTGGGTGCATCTTCTCTGACTTAACCCAGACCTGGCATTCCTCTGCTGTATATGTGTTGGGGACCTCTTGTCAGCTGGTGTTTGCTGCCTGGTTGGTGTTTCAGTATCTGAGAGATCGCGGGAGTCCAGGTTAATTGAGCTGCTGATCCTCCTACATGGTCGCTTTCCTCTTCAGCTTCTTCCAGCTTTCCCCTAATTCAGCCACAGGAGTCAGCAGCTTCTGTCCATTGATTGGGTACAAATATCTGCATCTGACTCTTTCAGCTGCTTGTTGGGTCTTTCAGAGGGCAGTCATGCTAGGTCTCTTTTTGTGAGTTCTCCATAGCCTCCATAATAGTGTCAGGCCCTGGGACCTCCTCTTGAGCTGGATCCCACTTTGGGCCTTTTGCTGGACCTTCTTTTCCTCCTCTCCATTTCCATCCCTGCAGTTCTTTCAGAAAGGAACAATTATGGGTCAGAGTTGTGACTGTGGGACAGCAACCTATCCCTCACTTGATGCCCTGTCTTTCTGGAGGTGGGCTCTACAAGTTCCCTCTCCTCACTGTAGGGCATTTTATCGAGGGTACCTTCCTTTGAATCCTGAGAGTCTCTCACTCCCAGGTCTCTGTTACATTCTGGAGGGTCCTCCAAACCTCCTACCTCCCAAGGTTGCCTGTTTCTACTCTTTCTGCTGGCCCTCAGGACTTCAGTCCTTTTCCCCCACCCAATACTGGATCATGTTCCCTCTCTCCTGGCCCCATGCCCCAGTCCCCTTTCCCTCCTTGGTTACCCCCTCCCTCCCTCTTGTGGTTGCTTTCTTTTCCCTCCCAAGTGGGACTGAGGCCTCTTTACTTGGGCCCTTCAGCTTGTTGAACTTTTTCAGTTCTGTAGACTGTATCTTGGGTATTCTGTACTTTTCTGTTTTGGCTAATATCCACTTATTAGTGAGTACATACCGTGCATGTCCTTTTGGGTCTGAGTTACCTCACTTAGGGTAATATTTTCTACTTCCATCCATTTGCCTGCAAAACTCAGCATGTCCTAAGTTCTTTGTCCTGGGATTCCTCTAAATAATTCTTATTGGCAAATACTTTTGAATCTTCTGCGTTTTTATGGTGGGGACTATTGTTTTGACATTCCAGACTGTTTTGTTCTCTTTGTTTTTGTTTTTGTGATGTTACTTTGGTCATGTGGACCTCTTTCTTTACTTATGTGTTAGGTTATATGTCAAGAGTTGGTAGGTCACTCTTTCAAATACACAATTTTGATTTTTGTTTTGAGGGACAAGAGAGTTCCAATTTATGTGACCATGAAAGTGTGAGAATGTAGTTTATGTCTGGATCTGTCTGGGTAGTTCAACAAGCTATGGCCTGCACATGTAGGTGTTGGTCTTCATCATTCATCAGGCTATAATGGTGTGCAGTGTGTGCACTCTGAATTAGAAATTGGAGTGTGGACATGGAACAGGTTGGCATGGATCTGAGACATTCTCCTGGCTGGGTTGTTGCACAAACTTTGTAAATCCAGCTTTTCCCTCAATTGCAGACTCTATCTATGGTGCATCCTGTGTAGCTCACTAGGCTTGACAGCTTCGTGAGCTGTGAAACCTCAGCTAGGCCGGGAAGTGAGGGAATGGCTTTGTTTTACAGTTACTTCAGAACTTAGCAAGGGGTCAAAAAGGCTTAAACAGTACTAGAATTACACTTTCATTATGTTGAGGCCTTACAAGCACATAATTGAAAACTCTTAGGACTTCAGCATTAGTTTTAAAAGTTAGTTTACTTTTTTGTTTATATTTAAAAATTATCATGTTCAATACAATTTTGTTTTTTCCTACCTAGATTTTCTCCTACTAAAATATAATTGAAATTTAAAAACAAAACAAAACTAAAGAAGATGCACAGTCAGGACAGACAGTGATTAAGAGACAGACAGACAGAGACAGAAAGAGACAAAGAGAGAGAAACAGACATACACGAGAGAGAGGGTCTGAGTACTTAGGCATTAAATATGCATGTTAATTAGGAAAAATTATAAAAATATGAAACCAGATGTTACATAAATTATTTGATTCCCAGGATAGCAGCAACTTATACACTGATAATATTTTTGTGTTTGCATGTGTACATCTATTTTCTATTTCTAGCTTTCCCAATATTTATGTAATTTCCATGAAATAACTGAAAAAGAAATGGCAATCCCTTCATAGAAATGGTATAAATATGTGTACTGCTAAGGAAGTCAATTGTGTGCAGCATTATCATAGGGATGGTCTTCTTAATTTAGTAACTTTGCTTATATTTTTCCCTTCTTCTCCTCTTCCTCCTCCTCCTTCTTTTCTTTCTCTGTCTTCTCTTCCTTCTGTTCTCCTTATTCTTCTTTGTTTTCTCTAATGATATACTAGATTCTTTTTGTATTAAATATATACTGTCACATCGAAGTCAATTAATGATCCTTGCAGTGTAAGAAATTGAAATTTGGCTTGATATTTAAATGCATCTAAAGTACATGTTTAGAAATATCATAAATTATAGCTCCTTGAGGGACTTTGCTACATTTTAATTTGATTAGTCACATTTCTTCAAGAAATAGCTATCATTCTTCAAATAGTGACATCAGGGTTTAGTAAGTATTATTTAAGTATGTAGTCTTCAAGTACGCCTATGTTATTTGAAAGATAAATATTTTTAAATCATCTTATTTATGGCCCTCCACCTGTACTCTTGGACTGATTGGTGGTCTGTCCCTCCCTCAAGCCCTGCCTGTCTCCCAGGAGGCTCCCTCTAACCAGGGATACAGGTTAGTCCCTTGCTCCAATCCACTGGCCTGTTGGGACCCCACAAAGCCATGTAGACATATAAGCTCTGCCCCAAACTGGCAGAGCTCCATCTCCCTTTTTGTCCTCACATATACCTGTCCTTTCAGACCAATGGCCACTCTGTCCCCTCACCCTACAGGTCTGTCTGCCTCCCAGGAAGCCTACTCTAGCCAAAGACATACAGCTCCACCTGCCTCTTGGTGGGCCTGCCACACAACCCAGGTCATCCAGGCTAGTCATCCAAAGAAAAGCATATGGCAGAAGGCAAGTGCAAGAACGTATTCAACATAGGCCAATGCAATATGTCACTACCAAAATCCAGCACTCCCACTATAGCAAGCCCAGGATTTCCTAACATACCTGTACAACAAGATTGTGAAAAGGCTATCTTTTTTCCACTGTATGGTTGTAGCTCCTTTATCAAAGATCAATTGACCATATTTCTGTGGGTTCATTTCTGGACCTTCAATTCTATTCCATTGATCTACTTTCCTGTCACTGTACCAATGCCATTAACACGATTGCTCTGTAATCCCAAATTTGATTTGGGATTTTGATGGGGATTGCATTGAATCTGTAGATTGCTTTTGGCAAGATGGCCATTTTTACTATATTGATCCTGCCAATCCAAGAGCATGGAAGATTTTTCCCATCTTCTGAGGTCTTTGATTTCTTTCTTCAAAGACTTGAAGTTCCTGTCATACAGATCTTTCGCTTGTTTGGTTAGAGTCACACCAAGATACTTAATATTGCTTGTAGCTATTGTGAAGGGTGTTATTTCCCTAACTTCTTTCTCAGCCTGCTTATCCTTTGAGTATAGAAAGGCTACTGATTTGCCTGAGTTGATTTTTTAACCAGCTACGCTGCTGAAGTTGTTTATCAGTTGTAGGAGTTCTCTGGTGGAATTTTTTGGGTCGCTTAAGTATACTATCATATCATCCGCAAATAGTGATAGTTTGACTTCTTCCTTTCCAATTTGTATCCCTTTGACCTCCTTAGGTTGTCTAATTGCTCTGGCTAGAATTTCAAGTACTATATTGAAAAGATATGGAGAGAGAGGGCAGCCTTGTCTAGTCCCTGATTTTAGTGGGATTGCTTCAAGTTTCTCTCCATTTAGTTTGATGTTTGGTACTGGTTTGGTGTAAATTTTACTATGTTTATGTATGGGCCTTGAATTCCTGTTCTTTCCAAGACTTTTAGCATGAAAGGATGCTGAAGTTTGTCAAATGCTTTTTCAGCATCTAATGAAATGATCATGTTTTTTTTATTTTTTTATTTATGTAGTAGATTGCATTGATGGATTTACGTATATTGAATCACCTCTGAATCCCTGGAATGAAGCCAACTTGATCATGGTGGATGATCTTTTTGATGTGTTCCTGGATTTGGTAGGCAAGAATTTTATTTCATATTTTTGCATCGATATTCATAAGGGTAATTGGAATGAAGTTCTCTTTTTTGTTGGATCTTTGTGTAGTTTTGGTATTAGGGTAATTGTGGGTTTGTAGAACGAGTTGGGTAGAGTTCCTTCTGTTTCTATTTTGTGGTATCGTTTGAAGAGTATTGGTATTAGGTCATTTTTGAAGATCTGATAGAATTCTGCACTGAATCTACCTGGTCCTGTTCTTTTTTTGGATTTAAGACTTTCTATGACCCCTTCCATTTCTTTAGGGATTATGGGACTGTTTAGTTGATCTATTTGATCCTGATTTAATTTTGGTATTTGGTATCTGTCTAGGAAATTATCCATTTCCTTTAGATTTTCCAGTTGTTCTGAGTATAGACTTTTGTAGTAGGATCTGATGATTTTTTGAATTTCCTTAGTTTCTTTTGTTATATCTCCCTTTTCATTTCTAATTTTGTTAATTTGAGTACTGTCTCAGTGCCCTTTGGTTACTCTGGCTAAGGGTTTATCTATCTTGTTGATTTTCTCAAAGAACCAGCTCCTGGTTTTGTTGATTCTTTGTATGGTTCTCTTTGTTTCAACTTGATTGATTTCAGCCCTGAGTTTGATGATTTCCTGTCTTCTAGTCCTCCTGGGTAAATTAGCTTCTTTTTGTTCCAGAGCTTTCAGGTATGATGTTAAGTTGCCAGTATATATGCTCTGTCCTGTTTCTTTTTGGAGGCACTCAGGGCTATGAATTTTCCTCTTAGCACTGCTTTCATTGTGTCCCATAGATTTGGGTATGTTGTGCCTTCATTTTCATTAAGTTCTAAAAAGGTCTTTGATTTCTTTCTTTAATTCTTCCTTGACCAAGGTGTCACTGAGTAGAGTATTGTTCAGTTTCCATGTGTATGTGGGCTTTCTGCTTTTTTTGTTGCTATTGAAGACCAGTTTTACTCCATAGTGATCTGATAGGAGGCATGGGATTAGTTCGATCTTCTTATATTTGTTGAGGTTTGTCTTGTGACCAATTATATGGTCGATTTTGGAGAATGTACCATGAGGTGGTGAGAAAAAGGTATATTCTTTTGCTTTATGATGAAATGTTCTCTATATATCTGTTAAATCTTATTGGTCCAATGCTTCAATTTGTTTCACTGTGTCCCTGTTTAGTTTCTGTTTTCCTGATCGGTCCATTGAGGAGAGTGGAGAGTTGAAGTCACCCAAAAGTATTATGTTAGGTACAATATGTGCTTTGAGCTTCTGTAAAGTTTCTTGTCTGAATGAGGGTGCCCTTGCATTCGGAGCATAGATGTTCAGAATTGAGAGCTCTTCTTGGTGGATTTTTCCTTTGACCAGCAAGAAGTGTCCTTCAGTGTCTCTTTTGATGACTTTAGGTTGAAAGTCATTTTTATCTGATATTTAGAATGATCACTCCCGTTTGTCTTGTGTGACCATTTGCTTGTAAAATTGTCTTCCAGCCTTATACTCTAAGGTTGTGTTTGTCTTTGACACTGAGATGTGTTTCCTGTATGCAGCAAATTGTAAGGTCCTGTTTCCGTATCCAGTCTGTTAGTCTATATCTTTTTATTGGGGAATTGAGTCCATTGATGTTAAGAGATATTAAGGAATAGTAACTATTACTACCTGACATTTTTGAAATTATTTTTTATATTTGAGTGGCTATCTTCTTTTGTGTTTGATGAGAGGAGGTTTCTATCTTGCTTCTTCTGGGGTGTAGTTTTTCTCCTTGTGTTGGTGTTTTTCTCCTATCATCCTTTGTAGGGCTGGGTTTGTGGGAAAGATATCGTGCAAATTTGGTTTTGTCATGGAATACCTTGTTTTCCCCATCTATGGTGATTGAGAGTTTTGCTGGGTATAGTAGTTTTGGCTGAAATTTGTGTTCTCTTCGAGTCTGCATGATATCTGCCCAGGATCTTCTAGCTTTCATGGTCTCTGGTTTGAAGTCTGGTGTAATTCTTATAGTCTTCCTTTATATGTTACCTGTCCTTTTTCTCTTACTGCCTTTAATATTCTTTCTTTGTTTAGTACATTTGGGATTTTGATTATTATGTGACAGGAGGTATGTTCTGGTCCAGTCTGTTTGGAGTTCTGTAGGCTTCTTGTATATTCATGGGCATCTTTCTGTTTAGGTTGGGGAAGTTTTCTTCCATAATTTTGTAGAAGATATTTGCTTGCCCTTTAAGTTGTAAATCTTCCCTCTCATCTATACCTATAATCCTTAGGTTTGGTTTTCTCATTGTGTCCTGGATTTCTTGGATGTTTTGGGTTATAAGCTTTTTGCATTTTGTATTATCTTTTATTGTTGAGTCCATGGTTCCTATGGTATCTTCGGCATCTGAGATTCTTTCTTCTATCTCTTGTATTCTATTGTTGATACTTGCAACTATGGCCCCTGATTTCTTCCCAAGGTTTTCTATCTCCAAAATTGTCTCCCTTTGAGATTTCTTAGTTTTTTCTACTTCTGTTTTTAGATCCTGGATGGTTTTGCTCAGATCTTTCACTTGCTTGTTTGTGATTTCATGTAATTCTTTAAGAGATTTTTGTGTTTCCTCTTTCATGAATACTACTTGTTGACCCATGTTCTCCTGTATTTCTTTAAGTGATTTTTGTATTTCCCCATTATTGGCTTCTGCTTTTTGATCCATATTCTCCTGAATTTCTTTAAGTGATATTTGTGTTTGCCTTGTAAGAGCTTCGAACTTTTGATCAATTTTCTCCTGTATTTCTATAAGAGATTTATCCATGTGTTCTGCTATTAGCATCCTCACCAATGATTTTATATCTGTATCTTGATTTTCTGGTGTGTTGGGGTATCTGGGGCTTTCTGTTGTTGGGGAACTGGGTTTGGATATTGTCATACTGTCTTGATTTCTGCTAGTAACGTTTCTAAGTTTGCCTTTTGTCATTTGTTTATTTCTGGAGTTAGTTGGTCTTGTTATTACTGGTTGGTTTTTAAAGCTCCTGAGAGCCTGGCATTTGGTGCTGCTGTCTCAGAGGGCATCTGTGCTCCCAAGGCAGAAACTGGAAAGTTTCCACCACTGGGCTCCGAATTACCTCCTCAGCTCTGCTGGCCTGGATTCAAGTCTCCTCCCGGCTTGCCTCTGAATACTTAACTGGCCTCCAGTGATCTCCTCCTGGTTTGCCTGGTTAGTCTACCAGCTCCAAGATGGTGGCAGGTCTCAGGGCTCTGTCTAACCGCAGGATTCCCTGCAGGCCCGGGGCTCCCTGGCTGCGCTGCTGAAGCCTAGGCAGAGGCTTTCCTAGTTGGCAGGGCTCCGTCTGGTTGAGCTGTTCTCCCCAGGATAGTGTCGGATCGCGGACCTCTGTCTCACCACAGGCTCTCTGTGGATCCGGAGCTCCCCCCAGTTGATATAATAAATTCTTATTGCCTATGTCCTCCAGGGTCTTCCCAAGTTTCTTTTCTAATAGTTTCAGTGTGTCTGGTTTTATGTGGAGGTCCTTGATCCACTTGGAGTTGATCTTAGTGCAAAGAGATAAGAGTGGGTCAATTCGCATTCTTCTGCATGTTGACCTCCAGTTGAACCAGCACCATTTGTTGAAAAGGCTATCTTTATTCCACTGGATGGTTGTGGCTCCTTTATCAAAGATCAAGTGACCATAAGTCTGTGGGTTACAGGGGGAAAGTTCCTGAACAGAACACCAATAGCTTACACACTAAGATCAAGAATTGACAAATGGGACCTCATAAAATTACAAAGTTTCTGCAAGGCAAAGGACACTGTCAGAAGGACAAAATGACAACCAACAAAGTGGGAAAAGATCTTCACCAACCCCACATCTGAATACTCAAGGCACAATTAGCAAATCGAAAGATTCCCAAGAAGATGGAAGGAAAGGACCCTGGTCCTCAAAAGACTGGATCCAGTTTTGTAGGAGAGTATTATTAAGTTATTTCTTAGTCAATTTGGTCATCCTCAAAAACTCAAGTGTAATCTTTGTAGGATTATGTAGTAAGATCTGTTTTGAGTATATTTTTGAAGTATGTTACTAAAGAAAATACTTTTATGTACGAAAAGAGCTTGGATATTAATATTTAACTCACCGATATATTTAAATTATCTTGGTGCATCCATATTCTAAGCTTCATGTTTTAGTAGTACTGTGAAATACATCATAGACTTATTTTTTGTTTGGTTTTCAAATGTCAGATTACCATATTACTTATTAATGCTTTAAAAAATGTAATATATTTTACTGTACATTAGTATTTAAAAGTTTTCTGTCATTTTAACCTATATATAATTTTAGTGAAAAATTAAATGAATTTGTTTTTCTTTAATTTTCTACATTCTTTGTTTGCATTCCAAATGATTTCCCCTTTCCTGGTTCCCCCCTCCCCATAAGTCCCATAAGGCCTCTTTCTTCTGCCAATTCTCCAATCACCCTGCTCCCACTTCTCTGTTGTAGTAATACCCTACATTGCTACATCAGGCCTTTCCAGGACCAGGGCCCTCTCTCCTTCCTTCTTCTTGGGAATGATTTGATATGTGAGTTGTGTCTTGGGTATTCAGAGCTTCTGGGCTAATATCCACTTATCAGTGACTGCATCCCATGTGTGTTCTTTTGTGATTAGGATGATATTTTCCAGTTCCAACCATTTGCCTAAGAATTTAATGAATTCATTTTTTTTAATTGCTGAGTAGTATTCCATTGTGTAAATATACCACATTTTCTGTATCCATTCCTCCATTGAGGGACATCTGGGTTCTTTCCAGCTCATGGCTATTATAAATAAAGCTGCTATGAATATAGTGGAGCATGTGTTCTTATTGCATGCTGGGGAATCCTCTGGGTATATGCTCAGGAGTGGTACAACAGGATCCTCTGGAAGTGTCATGCCCAGTTTTCTGAGTAACCACCAAACTGATTTCCAGAGTGTTTGTACCAGCTTGCATTCCCACCAGAAGTGGAGGAGTGTTCCTCTTTCTCTACATCCTTGCCAACACCTGATGTCTCCTGAGTTTTTAATCTCATCTCCTTGTACTAATCTCAAGTCCAAGTGTATCAAGAACCTCCACATAAAACCAGACACACTGAAACCTATAGAAAAGAAACAGTGGAAAAGCATTGTTCACTTGGGCACAGGGGGAAATTTCCTGAACAGAACACCAATAGCTTATGCTCTAAGATCAAGAATTGACAAATGGGACCTCATAAAATGACAAAGTTTTTGTAAGGCAAAGGACACTGTCAATTGGCCAAAGTGGCAGCCAAAAATTGGGAAAAGATCTTCACCAACCCTACATCCCACAGAAGGCTAATATCCAGTATATTATATCCAAAGAACTCAAGACATTAGACTCCAGAGAGCCAATTAACCCTATTAAAAAAAGGTCATGAGCTAAACAAGGAATTTTCACCTGAAGAATCTCGAATTGCTGAAAAGCACCTTAAGAAATGTTCAACATCCTTAGTCATCAGGGAAATTCAAATTAATTTGTAACAACAAATTCTTTTATGAGCTAGAACTGTTTTGTTCTGACCTCCTTTTCTTAGTTGTAGTGTATCATACTTGCCAATTTGAAAGGTCTCTTCTGAGTTAAATAAGTGATGAAATAGCAGTTAAAGGGTCGCTGATGCTTTCCCTATAAGAACCTGGAATTTTGACATGGTTCAATTTAGTCTGTTTTCACAGTGTGTTTGAGTTAGCTTTCCTAATAATGTAGCAGCATTTGAAACTGTTGTATTAGTTTTTCTAGGTTGCTGTTTTGCTGTAGCTTAGTTGAGGGAGATATTTGCTGATTTCTATTTTTGATTCCTTCTCAGTTTCTACATATCAATAAAGGTTCTGCTCTGTGAAATCCTTTGAAATAAGTTGAAGTTGTCTTCAAACATCTGTCATTCAGTGATAGTCTTTTTAAGAAGGTGAACAGAAATTCAGTATACATTTAAAAATAGAATATTCTTAATACTCTCAGTATGGTTTTATAGTCCATAAAACTTCTGGATTTATTTGTATACTTCTGCAAAGATTAAGTTCGAGGTCATTTGGGGAATTAAGTTGCCCTCATCAGCAGTTACTCATAAAGGTTCATGTGGTCTTTTATTTTCTACTTCCTGTGTTCCATCACTAGTTTCTTCTTTTCTTTTTTCTTATTATTTTTCTCTTATTCGGCTGAGTCTCCAGTAGGCTTTTTTTCCTGCTGATAATGGTCTATAACTGTCAGGCTTTCTGTTTTGAATTAATGCGTATATTAAGTATATATTCAGTAAAAGTAAAAGAACAATTAGCAGATACAGATAGATTACAAAATATCATTATATCAACTCTTACAGCATCCAGGAAACCTTCAGAGGAAGCTGATTGAGAGAACAATCAAAAGCAACATCAAATCAGGTGCTTAAAGCATCATGCAGAAAATTGTCAGGCTGGAGTGTTTCTCTGAGACATTACCTCACAGAAGAGTTTTCCTCATGGATGACCTTCAAGTTTCTTGTTTGCACTGCAGACATTTTTCATACCAAGGCGTAATCAATAGCAACTTGTATTAGAAATGGTTTTTCTCTTTAGCTGTTCTCAAAGGTGCAATTTTTAACAAATATTCTTAGCAGTTTGCTGATTTCTTTCTTAGGCAGTTTTGGAGACCATTCTACTTACATTTATGCTGGATTCCATGACAAGAAAAGCCTCTTTGTATCCAGAGTCCACCTTTAACAAGCATATGCACATGATAGCTTGCAAAATAGAAGTTATTTACAAGGCTTTAGAAACTTTTCCTGCGTAGGCCTTTAATATTCATAGGCCTTTATGTAGTGTTTTCCTGCTGAGCATTCAATATATTTATTAAGACATAGGAAGTTAGAATGAATTTGTAGTTGAAAGTATCTCAGGATCTCAAGATAAAGTTCAGTGGTATAGTGCTTACCTTGGGGCCTGGGCTATATTCTCAGTAGTCCTGCAAAAGGAGAAGATTGAATCATTAGTCAGTTCCTACAGGGTAAGGGAAACTGGAAGCAAAGATTCAAATTATTTTTCTACTAAGGACTTGGAGTGTACTTCACAATATTATATTTGAATTAATTTTTGTTGCCTTGATCAAATAATATGACCAAAAGCACCTTCTAAAAGAGCTTTTCTTTCTTCTCTTTTTTATCTTTACAGTTTTCTATAGGCATAGAGTCCATAATGGTAGGAGAAACAAGGCTGCAGGAGTTTCCTTGGTACTCAATTTTGGGAGATGCTTGTTGCATAGCAGTAACTAGAAATAAGGTGTATTGGACATGTTGTCATGTTCTGGTTCACTTTAAAGGCACAGTTTAGTTACATCACTCTTCTTTAAGCAGGAATAAAATTTCTTATTTTCTCTTTAGGTATATCTACATTATATCATGGTCACCTGGAGTTTGATTTCTGTGTTAGGCTAGTAACTTAAAAAATAAGCAATTTGTTACTAGGAAGATGACTCGGCTATTAAGAGCACTGTCTGCTCTTCAGGTGGAACCATATTCAATTCCCAGAAACCGTATGGCAGCTAAATGGTAGCTCACACCTGTCTGTTACTCCAATTCCAGGGCTCATAACACCCTTATACAGACATACCTGCAGCTGAGCACCAGTGAACATAACATAAAAGTAAAATTAGAAAAAAAATTAAACAATTTATAGAGTCCTTTCCCTATAAAGCACAAAAATGTTTTGGGGATGGGGCAAGAAAGCCTCAGTTCAGAATATACCCACTCTTTCTCTGTTATCACATTCTCCTGAGAGCTCTATTTATACTTCATCCTCTTGACTACTTATCCTACTGTTACCTGTGCAGCAATTTATGCTAGTAGTATGTTCTGAGTTATACAGAAGGATGACAGTCTTTTCATCCACCTGAGAAGTATTAATGGAAAAGATGTTTGAGAATATAAGAAAGTGTGATAATCTGCTTATAGACTTTAAATGTCAGCATTGAGGGTAAAATCTATGTGAGTGAATGTATTCCCTTGATTCACAAATATTTGGTAACCACTTACAATAAGTACTCCCAGATCTGAAGGTTTACTTCTTAATATGCCCCTTTTTACTTTACTTAGATAATGTAAGGAAAATTATTGTCTTTTGACATATTCATTGTAAAACTTTAAAAGTTTTTGTTACGTGTGTAGTTAATTGGAGTTCTCACTGTTGAAACAGGCTAGAAACAGCCAATTTTAAATCACAGTGACTTGTAGGAAGTAACAGGATCCGGATCACTTTCTCCTCCTCTTCCTTTGACAAGGATTTGAACAAGTCCTTAGTGAGCATGAGTGGAGCCCAGTTTTCCCTCCTTTCAGATCTAGCAGTCTTCTCAGGTAGTTAGTGTTTGGAAAGAAGCTGCAGGAGCCTGATGATTTTCAGGGAGAAGATCAGACATAGAGAACCAACCCTTTGTGATTATCAGAGTGTTCCTTTTTCAAATGTTTAAGTTAAATATGTCTGACAGGTATTTCTAGTTTACATGGAAATCTGAAAGTATTTTTTTATTTTCTATATTCTTTGTTTACATTCCCATTCCCCCCCCCCATATGTCCCATAAGTCCTCTTCCACCCGCCCATTCCCTAATCACTCCCCACCCCCGCCATCATTTCTCTGTTCTGGTACTCTCCTACAAAACTGGATTTAGTCTTTTCCGGACCAGGGTCCTCTCCTTCCTTTTTCTTAGGAATCTTTTGCTTAGCTAATTGTGCCTTTGGTATTGAGAGCTTCTGGGCTCATTATTATCCACTTATCAGTGATTGCAATTCATGTGTATTCTTTTGTGATTGGCTTAACTCACTTAGGATGATATTTTCCAGATCCAACCATTTGCCTACAAATTGCATGAATTCATTATTTTTAATTGCTGAGTAGTATTCCATTGTATAAATATACCACATTTTCTGTATCCATTCCTCCGTTGAGGGACATCCGAGTTCTTTCCAGCTTCTGGCTATTATAAATAAGGCTGCTATGAACATAATGGAGCATGTGACTTTATTGCAAGCATGGGAATCCTCTGGGTATATGCCCAGGAGTGGTATGACAGGGTCCTCTGGAAGTGTCATGCCCAATTTTCTGAGGAACCGCCATACTGATTACCAGAGCAGTTGTACCATCTTGCAATCTCACCAACAATGGAGGAGTGTTCCTCTTTCTCCACATCCTCGCCAGCACCTGTTGTCTCTTGAGTTTTTAATCTTAGCCATTCTGACTGGTGTGAGGTGGAATCTCAGGGTTGTTTTGATTTGCATTTCCCTGTTGACTAATGATGTTGAACATCTCTTAAGGTGCTTCTCAGCCATCTAAATTTCTTCTGGTGAAAATTCTTTATTTAGCTCTGTACCCCATTTTTTAATAGGGTTATTTGGTTCTTTGGGGTCTAACTTCTTGAGTTCTTTGTATATATTGGATATTAGCCCTCTGTAGGATATGGGGTTGGTGAAGATCTTTTCCCAATTTGTTGGTTGCCGTTTTTGCCCTTCTGACAGTGTCTTTTGCCTTACAGAAACTTTGTAGTCTTATATTTTTAAATTTTTTTCTCACTTTGAGAATCATTTGTAGCCAATAAAAGGAAAATTTTAATAATCTTTCTTTTGTAATGACTGGCATGCTACTATGCATCATAATAATTATTGAAATATTACCATTTTAGTTATCAAAATATATCTAAATGTTATTAATGATAGGAAAGTTACTGTTATAAATTATAGTTTATTTTGATGATAGTGAAAATTGACTATTCTTAAACACTAAATTATTTTAATGTTAAAACTTCTTACATACTTCTATTCAAAATATTACACAGATATTCTATCCTTTGTAATATGCAAGTGAGAGGTTGAAAGTTTTACATAATCAGAAATATAGTTATGTCAGAAACTGAGGCATTAATCAGTGTTAGATTATTTGCTGTGCATGCACAAAGATCTGGGTTGAGTCCCCAGACTCACACAAAGTTTATATGTACACGTAACATGTATGTATAAATGTATGTGTGTAATCATAGCATTTGTATACATGTGTGTATATGTACAACTACTAATCAATATTTTTGCCTAGATACTATTTAGCTCAAGCTATATAAAATAATATTTCTCAACATAAATAGCCATTTTGCTTTAGTTTTGCTTGCAGATATTTTAATTTATATAAATAGAGCATAGGAATTACACTGGTAAGGGAGATTATCAGTTTAGCTTCATTTGATGTTATTAGTACTGTGAGATTTTTCAAGTTTCAAAGGAATGTTTATTACTACAATTCTGCATTGTATAAGCTATACTTAATATTTTGTTAATTTAATTTCTCATTGAAGTAACTGATTAAAGAGAATTGTATACTAGGAAATTTTAGTTAAAACATTGATATTATTTTAATCTGATAACAAATGGGTATAGGTTCAAGTTCCTTTGGTTGCTGGCTACAAATCTAAACCTGTATTTTTTGGATTTATGAGAATAAGTCCTGCTTGGCAGTCTTTTAGATCCTCAAGAGAATAGTTAAACAGTGATTAATCATTGTTTCTTCACTGAGTGTGCAGAAATGAATGGAAAAGCTGCATTTCACACTTCTGAAGCAATTAATCCCCATGATCTTAGCCAGGTTTGTCTTGTAGATAAGTCGGGATACAAAATGGTACCTAATTTATCAATGTATGCATGCCATAAAGTATAAAACACACAATTTATTTCATATCATTTATAGTCAAATGTAAAAAAAGAGTGACTTTGCCATATCCAAGAGTGTTTCCTACATTACCTTCATATAAACTAAGTACCAGAGATTACAATGGGATTCCTGTTTATTGTGCACATCTGGTGCAGTCACTATGCATTTTCTCATTCACTTGCTGGCATTTTTAGTGATTGTGGCATAAATCACCTTGCTAATCAGAAACATAAGTGACGGGAAGTCATCTCCTTTTTTTGAACAATGGGAAAAAACATATGGCTTCTTAGACAGTATTTGGCTGTTATACTGTTTATGTGGCAGTATTTTCTGGTTTTAGAATTTTATATTAATTGCAGTGTTTTGGTCTAAGACATTAACCACCTAGGATTTGAGGTCAAAATATTTATATCATTTTATACTAAAAAGATGAAGTTTCATGCATATTTTCTTTTAATTTGTAATGTAACCAATCTGGGGATGAAGTTTTAAGTGATAATGCATTGAGGAAAGAACATATATTTGCAATGTTTATGTGGCTCTACCTGTATGCATATAGTAAAGTACCTAGTTATGTTTTTTATTTTATCTATTTTGAAGCAGTTTGTAGAAC
Source organism: Apodemus agrarius (assembly GCA_964023405.1). Lineage (NCBI taxonomy): Eukaryota > Metazoa > Chordata > Mammalia > Rodentia > Muridae > Apodemus > Apodemus agrarius. The sequence goes on along the minus strand of OZ030014.1, from coordinate 38,466,553 downwards.
AGAATAACATCACTGTACTTAAAATGATAAAGTGTAAGATACATTGAATTTTGTTATAAAGTGGAAATTATGCTTATACTTTAAAGAAAAAAATCAAAGATTGAAATTTTGTAGTACTTAAGTGTATATGTAGTTATACATGGTGACACATACCTATATCTTACCGTTAGGAAAGATGGAGGGAGAAACCTTGTGATTTTGAGACTATCTGGGCTACATTATTAGACCCTGTCCTTCCAACTCCCATCTACCAGGTGAAATAATAAAAAAACAAAACAGAACCTGCTCTTTAAACTAGCTGCTATTCTGTTTGAATTAGCCCCACTTAATGAGACAGTCTACGTATCTAAAATGTTTCTTTGAGTATTCTTGAGTGGAATTGATATGTAGCTATTTAAAATAGGAATTTTAAATGGAGATAAGATTTGTTTTTTTATATGTATGAGCTGGTATTTTTATTAAAATGTCAATCATAATAATTTGTACTGAAGATTTATACACTTTATAGATAATGGTACACAGTAAATAGAAATAGTTTAAAATAGTATTCAAAATATTAAAAGTAGGCTTGAATTTACTCATTTTTCTCTAGGAATCTTTATTATTTTGTTTGGCACCACCCTCATTAGAAAAGTAATTATCCACAAATTGAATAAAAGTAATGAACCTAAGGTTAATTTTTTAAAATACTTATTTTAATATATGTGCATATCTCAGTTTGAATATTGCAGGTGACTGTGGAAGCCAGAAGATGACATCAGATCCTTGGATCTGGTGGGAGCCATCCAGACTAGGTGCTGGAAAATGAACTTGTGCCCTCTGAAAGAGCAGTGTGAACTCTTAACCATTGAACTAGCTATCCAGTCCTAATTTTTTTAAAGTCATTATTTGTTTCAAATATTCCTCTATCCACATTCTGTAGATTAATATGGTATATGGCAGAATTATATATGGTAATTATTTTGGAATAATTTTTAATTAAAATTAACCAGCACTTAAAAGATTTAGAGAACTGCAGTCTCCACTGTCACTTGTCCATTCTCATTCATGTCTCTTTCATTTCACGCCTTTGCCCTTTCCATCCTTCATTATTACCATCATATCATATTGATTTTTATTTCTTATAGAAATCACTTTAAAAGCAGTACAATCTTAAGCATATAAATTTCATTTTGTTCACCATAATATAGATTCTAGGTGCATAGAGTTTTGAAAACCTAAGAAATTGCCATTGAATAACTGACTAAAAGTTTAAGAAACAATGAGAAAAAAATAAAGTTCTAGTTTTCCTTCGGGAACACCTTGGGTTTTATTGGGTGCCTGTAGTGAAAATTTCTGACATAAAGAGCTTGATGAAATTACATTAATTGAAAGCAGTTTTTTATTCACTCTGCTTTAAAAGTCAGAGTTCTCATTTCTATATACATCTGAATATTTGGGTGAAATGTTCGGATTGTCAGAGATTCAGGTATTGATTGCACATTTTGTTTACATATTTTATTTTCAGGGAAAATCCATTATTTCCTATTTACCATTCTCTTCTTTGTCTTATTTAGGATTAGAATGTTGGTACATATTTCTAATGAAAAAGATACTGAAATAAGCTCAAAACCAGGACAGTTAATGTTCTTTGTTGAGTGTTCATGTCATAAAGGACAGTACATAGCTACCATTACTGCTTGTACTCTGACTGATAGTCTGTGTCGGCTGCCCTTTCAGCTCTTCATTTCCTTACTTTGATTTTAAGACTGATAGTTCTTGATAAAGCAATAAAACTTTTTAACATGGCAGAGAAGGCCTAAGACCTGGAACAGTCTTGCTTTTGTCTGTAAGAACCCTGGTTCTATGATATGGGCAGTGTTATCACGACCTAGCTGTTTAACATGCTCTCAACATCCACAACGTTCCAGGATCTTCACAGTACCACATTAGCCTAGTTTCAGGCACATTAACATTACAGGACACTGTCAAGCCATAGCAACTGATGATAGTTTGTTGTTACTAAAGCTAACTATTTGAATTCACTTTGTGTACTGCTATGTCAGAGTACTCTCAGCATTTATCAGAAGCATATTGAAATAGAAGGATGGTTGGTTGAGTTATAAGAAAATTAACATCACAAAAGGGAATCCGGTTTTACTCTAAAACAATAGATCTCACCCTGTGACTCACAACCCCTTGATGGGAGTCAAATGACCCATTCACAGGGTGCCTGAGACCATTGGAAAACAAAAATTTCATTTATAACTGTAGCAAAACTACTGTTATGAAGTACAACAGAACTAATTTTATGATTGGGGTCCCCACAACATGAGGAACCGCATTAAAGGGTCACAGCATTAGGAAGGGTAAAAACTACTGCTCTAAAATGTTTGGAGACCAATAGCATGACCTTTGTATTTTCTGAGAAGTTAAAAGAAAAATATTCTTTTTCCTTTGCCAGTGCATAAAAGAATGGATTTTTTTAGACTGCTGTGCCAGCAGTGCTGTGAAAGTTGGAATGCTATGGGTGACAGCAGTGCTACTAACAAAGCAGGGGAACGAAGTAGGCAGGACTCATGGGGACAGGAGCCCCTTGCAGAAGTGACAGTGGGTTCTGCAGGGGACAGGAACAGTTGAAAGCAAGGGTACAGTGCAAAGAGATGCAGATGCCTGGATTGTGGGGAAACATGGGGCATGCCCAAAGTTACTTTGGAGTTAGTAGAATTAGTAGAAGAAAAATACTACAAGAGATGAAAATGGAGCGAAAATATAGGTCTTGTTTGTTCAGGAACTTATCAGTGTGCTCTAGGGTGGTTTTGCCAAAGTACAAGAAGTTCACTTGCTTTTGGGTAAAGGTGGGAAGCAGCAAGCAACAGTCACAATACAGTCCTTGAGGTACAAAAGATCTCTCTTCCTGTTCATAGCATTCCCACACAACAATTAGCGTACTCCTGTGACTGAACAAGGTGTTGGATCAACAAAGCCAAGAATGGACTCCTTCCCTTTAGAATTAGAGATTTATAGGGAGCAGGCTGGCAGTTAAGTATAATAGCATCCTGTGCAAAGAATAATGTGACAGAAATAAGAATGGGTCATAGAAGACCTCAGAATTATTAAAACATCTAGGAGGTAGATGCAAGAAATTCCGTGGGGACTTGGCAGATCATCGAGGTGTCTGAAGTGTTCTGAAGGATTAGAGAGTGAAGGGCAGCTGGAAGCTCTACTGCAGCCCCAACCACTACAAGTAGTGAATCGGGGCTTTATGCTAAGAAATAGTGACACCTGAGATTGTAGTTTTGAAGACCTGTTCATTATGTTGTGTCGGAGCTTTTATTTAGAAGGAGAATGGGGAAGAGGAAGGGTGGTGGCACAGAAGAGCTTCAAGTTTTAGTGCCAAACATGATTTATGAGGGGATGTAAGCCGGGAAGAGATAGCTATGTCACATGTATTTGGAGAGCCCTAGTTAAGAAATTATATTTAGGTTTGGTGGGGTGGGATGGATGAACTGAATTAGGTCAGTGGTAGAGAAGAAGATATCCCACTTTAGGAGTTAGATTGATCAAATGCTGATACCTAATGAGATGGTCTAGAAGGAAATAAAATCATTAGGCTTAGATGACTAATTGGTTCTGTTATCCCTTAGGTTTCTTAGATACAAGAGAAGAGTTTTAAGAAGAGGATGACTATTGTCTAGGTATCTTGCTGTTTACAAATATTTAGGAGATGATTGGATAAACATACCTTTCTCAAGCTTGGGAGATTAATTGCAGGTATATTGTGGGTATTCTTAATGTTAGAAAATATTATTAACCTAGCATATTTAATAGTTTGCTTAGCATTCTCCAAGCATTGAATCATGTATTGGTAAAGTGAAGCTATGTAGTATGTTTTACAGCAGCAAGCAAGATGAAATAGGATTATACAGAATGAGACTAGGATCTTGGACAAGTTGAGTAGCTTTAAACAGGTAGTGTGATGAGAAAAGAGGAACCTGTTTAGATGGAAGAAAGAAACATGAAGTGAAGGAAGACAAGAATGCACAGAGGATCAGTAGTAAGGTGTTGAATGTGGCTTGGTACACATGATGTCCTTGTGTACATTAGAAGTGGGATGCTTTGTATATATTGGATATTAGCCTTCTTTCGGATGTAGGGTTGCTGAAGATCTTTTCCCAATTTGTTGGTTGCCGATTTGTCTGATTGACAGTGTCCTTTGCCATTGACAGTGTCCTTTGCCTTACAGAATATTTGTAATTTTATGAGGTCCCATTTGTTGATTCTTGATCTTAGAGCATAAGCTATTGATGTTCTGTTCAGGAAATTTTCCCCTGTGCCCATGTGCTCAATGCTTTTCCCTAGTTTCTTTTCTATTAGTTTCAGTGTGTCTGGTTTTATGTGGACGTCCTTGACCCACTTGGACTTGAGCTTTGTACAAGGAGAAAAGAATGGATTGATTTGCATTATTTTGCATGCTGACCTCCAGTTGAACTAGGACTATTTGTTGAAAAGGCTATCTTTTTTTCCACTGGATGGTTGTAGCTCCTTTATCAAAGATCAAGTGACCATAATTCTGTGGGTTCATTTTCAGGTCTTCAATTCTATTCCATTGATCTGCTTGCCTGTCGCTATACCAATACCATGCAGTTTTTTTAACACTATGGCTCAGTAGTACTGCTTGAGGACCAGGATACTTATTCCCCTAGAAGTTCTTTTACTGTTGAGAATAGTATTAGCTATCCTGGATTTTTTGTTATTCTAGATGAATTTAAGAATTGGTCTTTCCAACCCTATATCCGACAGAGGGCTAATATCCAATATATACTAAGAACTCAAGAAGTTAGACTCCAAAGAGCCAAATAACCCTATTAAAAAAATGAGGTACAGAGTTAAACAAAGAATTTTCAACTGAAGAATTCCTAATGGCTAAAAAGCACCTTAAGAAATTTTCAACATCATTAATAATTAGGGAAATGCAAATCAAAACAACCCTGAGATTTCACCTCACACCAGTCAGAATGGCTAAGATTAAAAACTCAGGAGACAGCAGGTGTTGGTGAAGAAGTGGAGGAAGAGGAACACTCCTCCACTGCTGGTGGGATTGCAAGCTGGCACAACCACTCTGGAAATCAGCCTGGCGGTTCCTCAGAAAACTGGGCAAGACACTTCCAGAGGACCCAGCCATACCACTCCTGGGCATATACCCAGAGGATTCCCTAGCATGCAGTGAGGACACATGCTCCACTATGTTCATAGCAGCCTTATTTATAATAGCCAGAAGCTGGAAAGAACTCAGATGTCCCTCAATGGAGGAATGGATACAGAAAATGTGGTATATATACACAATGGAGTACTATTCAGCCATTAGAAACAATGAATTCATGAAATTCTTAGACAAATGGATGGAGCTGGAGAATATCATACTAAGTGAGGTAACCCAGTCTCAAAAGAATACCCATGGTAAGCACTCACTGATAAGTGGATATTGGCCTAGAATCTTGGAACACCAAAGACACAATCCACATATCAAATGATGTCCAAGAAGAAGGAAGGAGTGGACCCTGGTTCTGGAAAGGCTCAATGCATCAGTGTAGGGGGGAATATCAGAACAGGAACGGGGGAACAGGGGGAGGTAAAAGGGCATATGGGACCTTTGGTGGGGCGGGGATCCAGGCAAAGGGAAATGAAATGTAAATAAAGACTATATCCAATAAAAAGAAAAAGAAAATCCTAAAAATGTGAATAGAGTGTATTTTATATCCTTTTTAAAAAACTGCATATTTGACCTCTTATTTCATGAAACTGGGGTAAGGTCAAGAGCCACTCCTACTTTAGCATCCACATATTATTTCATAGTATCTTAGACTCAGAGAACCCTACAGATGAAAAGCCCTGAAAAGCCCAGAAGGACCTTTCTTTTAATCAGGATAGACTCTCTGACTTACTGAAAAAACTTACTATCCTAGAAGAATGTCTTCATTTTAGAAAGCATTTAAGGCTCTTGAGGTAGAGTTACTGTGTACATGTCTTCATCATGGATTCTGTCTGCATGTATGTATATTATATACTAAGTGGAAATATATGTAGTAGAAATTTTCACTTGTGGCTAAATTCACATTTATAATTACATTAAGTATAATTTTTGATCATAGTATATAAATTATAAGCATATAATAAACATTTACTGGATCATTTTCTCAAATAATTGCATTTTTCTCATTCTTAAGTAGTGAGTAATTGTGTGTGTGTGTGTGTGTGTGTGTGTGTGTATGTGTATGTGTGTGTGTTTTAAGAAATATATAGGCAGGTAGATCAATGGAATAGAATTGAAGACCCAGAAATGAACCCACACACCTATGGTCACATGATCTTTGACAAAGGAGCTAAAACTACCCAGTGGAAAAAAGATAGCCTTATAGGACTTATGGGGGGGGGGCGTGGGAAAGGGGTAAGCATTTGGAATGTAAGCAAATAATATAGAAAATAAGTAAAAAAAAGGAAAGTGTTCTTGCTCATAATAAAAGATTTTTTTCTTTTAGTTTGTTTATGTAGTGGATTACATTGATGGATTTCCATATATTGAACCATCCCTGCATCCCTGGGATGAAGCCTACTTGATCATGGTGAATGATCGTTTTCATGTGTTCTTGGATTCGGTTGGCAAGAATTTTATTCAGTATTTTTGCATCGATATTCATAAGGGAAATTGGCATGAAGTACTCTTTCTTTGTAGGATCTTTGTGTGGTTTTGGTATCAGCGTAATTGTGGCTTCATAGAAAGAGTTGGGCAGTGTTCCTTCTGTTTCTATTTTGTGGAATTGTTCTAAGAGTATTGGTGTTAGTTCTTCTTTGAAAGTCTGATAGAATTCTGCACTAAAACCATCTGGTCCCGTACTTTTTTTGGTTGGGAGACTTTCTATAACCCCTTTTATTTCTCTAGGGGTTATGGGGCTGTTTCGCTGATCTAATTAATCCTGATTTAATTTTGGTATTTGGTATCTGTCTAGGAAATTGTCCTTTTCCTCCAGATTCTCCAGTTGTGTTGAGTATAGGCTTTTGTAATAGGATCTGATGATTTTTTGAATTTCCTCAATTTCTGTTGTTATATCCCCCTTTTCATTTCTAATTTTGTTAATTTGGATACTGTCTCTGTGCCCTTTGGTTAGTCAGGCTAAGGGTCATTAGATGCTGAAAAAGTATTTGACAAAATTCAGCATCCTTTCCTGCTAAAAGTCCTGGAAAAATCAGGAATTCAAGGCCCATACCTAAATATAGTAAAAGCAATATACAGCAAACCAGTAGCCAACATCAAACTAAATGGAGAGAAACCTGAAGCAATCCCACTAAAATCAGGGACTAGACAAGGCTGCCCTCTCTCTCCATATCTTTTCAATATAGTACTTGAAGTTCTAGCGAGAGCAATTAGACAACATAAGCAAGTCAAAGGGATGCAAATTGGAAAAGAAGAAGTCAAACTATCACTTTTTGCAGATGACATGATAGTATACTTAAGTGACCCAAAAAACTCCATCAGAGAACTCCTACAGCTGATAAACAACTTCAGCAAAGTAGCTGGTTATAAAATCAACTCAAGCAAATCCGTAGCCTTCCTGTACTCAAAGTAGAAGCAAGCTGAGAAAGAAGTTAGGGAAATACCCTTCACAATAGCCACAAACAATATAAAGTATCTTGGTGTGACTCTAAACAAACAAGTAAAAGAACTGTATGACAGGAACTTCAAGTCCTTGAAGAAAGAAATCGAAGAAGAGCTCAGAGGATGGAAAAATATTTCATGCTCTTGGATTGGGAGGATTAATATAGTAAAAATGGCCATCTTGTCAAAAGCAATCTACAAATTCAATGCAATCCCCATCAAAATCCCAAATCAATTCTTCATAGATATAGAAAGAGCAATTCTCAAATTCATCTGGAATAACAAAAACCCCAGGATGGCTAAAACTGTTCTCAACAATAAAAGAACTTCCCTGGGGAATCAATATCCCTGACCTCAAGCAGTAGTATAGAGCAATTGTGTTAAATACTGCATGGTATTGGTACAGAAACAGGCAAGTAGATCAGTGGAATAAGATTGAAGACCCAGAAATGAACCCACAGACTTATATGGTCACTTGATCTTTAATAAAGGAGCTACAACCATCCAGTGGAATGCATCCAGTAGATAGCCTTTTTGATAAAGGAGCTACAACCATCCAGTGGAAACCATCCAGTGGATAGCCTTTTCAACAAATGGTGCTGGTTCAACTGGAGGTCAACATGCAGAAGAATGAGAATTGACCCACTCTTATCTCCTCGTACTAAGCTCAACTCCAAGTGGAACAAAGACCTCCACATAAAACCAGACACACTAAAACTAATAGAAAAAAAACCTGGGGAAGACCCTTGAGGACATTGGCTCAGTGGGAAAGTTCCTGAACAGAACACCAATAACTTATGCTCTAAGATCAAGAATTAACAAATGGGACCTCATAAAATTACAAAGTTTCTGTAAGGCAAAGGATATGGTCAGAAGGACAAAACAGCCATCAACAAATTGGGAAATGATCTTCACCAACCCTATATCCGACTGGGTGCAAAGAACTCAAGAAGTTAGACCCCAAAGAACCAAATAACCCTATCAAAAAATGGGGTACAGAGCTAAACAAAGTATTTTCACCAGAAGAAATTCGGGTGACTGTGAAACACCTTAAGAGATGTTCAACATCATTAGTCATCAGGGAAATGCAAATCAAAACAACCCTGAGATTCCACCTCACACCAGTCAGAATGGCTAAGATTAAAAACTCAGGAAACAGCAGGTGTTGCTGAGGATGTGGAGAAAGAGGAACACTCCTCCACTGCTGGTGGGACTGCAAGCTGGTACAACCACTCTGGAAATCAGTCTGGCGGTTCCTCAGAAAACTGGACATGATACTTCCGGAGAATCCAGCCATACCACTCCTGGGAATATACCCAGAAGAATCCCCAGCATGCAATAAGGATACATGCTCCACGATGTTCATAGCAGCCTTCTTTATAATAGCCAGAAACTGGAAAGAACTCAGATGTCCCTCAACTGAGGAATGGATACAAAAAATGTGGTATATATACACAATGGGGTACTATTCAGCCATTAGAAACAATGAATTCGTGAAATTCTTAGAGAAATGGATGGAGCTATAGAACATCATACTAAGTGAGGTAACCCAGTCTCAAAAGAATACCCATGGTATGCAATCACTGATAAGTGGATATTAGCCTAGAAACGTGGGACACCAAAGACACAATTCACATACCAAATGATGTCTGACAAGAAGAAAGGAATGGACACTAATGCTGGAAAGGATCAAAGCATCACTGTGGGGGAATACCAGAACAGGCAAGTGGGAAGGGGTGGATGAGGGAACAGGGGGAGGGAAAAGGGCATGTGGGACTTTAGGGGCATGGGGAAACAAAAAGATGGGAAATGAAATGTAAATATAGAATATATTCAATAAAAAAATAAAAATTATACATGAAAAAAAACCCAAAAAACAAAAAAAGAAAATGAAAATGAAAAAGAAAAAAAAATAACAAAAAAAAATGGGATCTAGAACCAAACCGAATTCATAACAAAGGAATCTCGAATGGCTAAGAAGCACTTAAAGAATGTTCAAAGTCCTTAGTCATTAGGGAAATGCAAATCAAAACAACACTGAGATTCCAAGTTACACCAGTCAGAATGACTAAGATCATGTTAGTGAGGATGTAAATAAAAATGAACACTCCTCCATTGATTATGGGATTGTCAACTGCTAAACTATTCCAGATATCAAACTGACAGTTACTCAGAAAATTGGGAATGGATCTACCTGAAGACCCAACTATACCCCTCCTGGACATATAACCAAAATGCCCCACCAGACTACAAGGACACTTACTCTACTATGGTCATAGCAGCTTTATTTGTAACAGCCAGAAGCTGGAAACAACCTCGATGTTCCTCCAGCAAATAATGGATACAGAAAATGTGGTTCATTTAAACAAGGAAAAACTAATTCAGCTATTAAGAATGAGGAAATCAGGAATTTTGCAGGCAAATGGATGGAACTACAAAATATCCCGAGGGCAGTAACCCAGATCCTAAAGGAAATGCATGGTAGGTCCTTACTTATAAGTCGATATTACCCAAAAAGTATAGAATACCTAGGATACAAAACACAGATTCTTTGATGTTTAACAAATAGAAAGGCGCAAGTGGAGATGCTTCAATTCCATTTAGATGGGGAATGAAAATATTCATGGGAGGCAAGGACCTGAGTGGGAGAGTGGAGACAGAAGGGAAAAGGGTAACAGGATCAGATATGGGGTATGGGAGAGGAGAGAATCCCAGAGGGCCAGCCGAAGGAATGGAAATATGCATCCTTCAAGCGTATAGGAGGTGGGGGGACAGTCTAGAAAGTACAACCAGGAGGTTATTAAGAAATACATATAATTTTTCTACTTAAGCTCACAGAATAAAATTGGTTTGTATATGTCTAAAGATTTAAAAAAAAAATAACCCTGAGATTCCACCTCACACCAGTCAGAATGGCTAAGATTAAAAACTCTAGAGACCACAGGTGCTGGCGAGGATGTGGAGAAAGAGGAACACTCCTCCACTGTTGGTGGGACTGCAAGATGGTACAACTGCTCTGGAAATAAGTCTGGCGGTTCCTCAGAAAATTGGGCATGACACTTCCAGAGGACCCTGGCATACCACTCCTGGGCATATACCCAGAAGATTCCCATGCATGCGATAAAGACACATGCTCCACTATGTTCATAGCAGCCTTATTTATAATAGCCAGAAGCTTGAAAGAACCCAGATGTCCCTCAACGGAAGAATGGATACAGAAAATGTGGTATATTTATACAATGGAATACTACTCAGCAATTAAAAATAATGAATTCATGCAATTTGTAGGCAAATGGTTGGATCTGGAAAATATCATCCTAAGTGAGTTAAGCCAATCACAAAAGAATACACATGAATTCCAATCACTGATAAGTGGATATTAATGAGCCCAGAAGCTCTGAATACTCAAGGCACAATTAGCAAGTCAAAAGATTCACAAGAAGGAAGGAAGGAGAGGACCCTGGTCCTGAAAGGACTGGATCCAGTTTTGTAGGAGAGTACCAGAATAGAGCAGAGAAATGGTGGGGTGGTGATTGGGGAATAGGGGGGGCGTGGAAGAGGACATATGGGACATATGGTGAGGGGGGAACTGGGAAAGGCAAAAGCCTTAGGAACGCAAACAAAGAATATAGAAAATAATAAAAAAACATAAAAAAAGATTTTTTTTTAAAAAAGAAACTTACATTTTTACACTGATTGACTTTAGTTTGAACTATATAAAGTACAGTCCTTTTAATTGCCATTTCATATGCATTATGGAACTTTTTATATATATGTAAATTTAGAATTAAATTTAAATTTACTGCCATATGCTTCAATAGCAAAACATAATATAGGCTATTATAATCATTTATATAGATTAGTTTTTAAAACCTGTTCAATATGTTTAATCAATATGTCATGAATTTCATATCTATATAGTTGCAATCCTTATAAATTCTGTAATATGTACTTTTATAGCACACACAGATTTTAAATACAATTCAATAGACTTTTCTAGGCTGCATTGTGGAGGAACTTCTGCTCTCATACAGTTGGCTGACTAAGTATCAGCAAAGAACCATTATGCTTAAACAAGCCAAGTTTTATTTTCCATCAAAATTTTTATTTATAATTATCCTCTTTCCAAATCTGCACATGATATAGAACAATCTGGGAAGTAAATCTTTACATCAAATAATTTTTTTAAAATATGCTTTTGTCTTTTGTCTGTAGAGACTCTTGATCTGTGAATATAATTCTTTATGAAACTCAAGGCAAATACAAGACATGTATGTTTTCTAAATTAGTGAGGAATAGCAGTATATTGACTTTTGTGGTGGAAGTGGATCTTACCATAAATGCAAGAACAGTATTCTGAGCAAACACAACTTGGAAGATAGTCATTTACTGCATTATACCAAATAGAGCTACTATTATGAACGAAAATGAAATTACATTTTTAATTATTTTTCTTTTATTTACATGTTTGCATCCATGTTTGTATTTGCATACACATGAGTTTATGTGTGCGCCCTGAATGCATGTGTGTGCACAGCTGTGTGAAATGTTTGTATGTGCGTGTGTATACATGGTTTGTGCATGCCACAGTGCTTTTGTGAAGGTGAGAGTCTAGAATAAAGGCTGTTTTGTCTGTCCTTTTACTTTGGATTCTGGGAATCAAATAGGATGCTCAGGTTTACATATCAAGCTTATCTGCTGAGCCGTCTTGTTAGTCCTTGTTTTATTCTTAGGTACTGAAAATTTAATTTTATTTTATAACAATTATGTGATAGCTATTTGCTAATGATCTTGATTGTATAATACTATAATATTCTACATGTCCCGTGTAATTATTAAAATAGGCCTTTTTTCTTTAGTAAAACTTTGTGGTCATGCAACCGTAATGATTATTAAAGAGCAATGTGTAGGGCTAAAATGAAGTTGTTTCCGTTCAGAACATTGGCTGTTCTTTCAGAGGATCCAGTTTCAATTCCTAGCACCCACATGGTGGCTCACAGCTGTTTGAGTATATCAGCACTTAAATCTGTCCTTGGCAGGTGCCAGGCACACATGACACATGAAGTACATGTATTTAGGTAACATGTATAGACAAGTATTTAGGCAACACACCTACACAAACACACATGCACATGCGAGCATGCAAACACATACACACACACACACACACACACATACACACACTCGGGGTGGGGGATTAATAAAGCCATTTCCACATAGTTTTGGCAGTGTTATTCTGTAAGTAATCCACTTTACAATGAATGGTTGAGCTGCTTTTTAGTATCTTGCAGTTAAAAGTATTTATTTTGTTTCTTAAAAAAGAATAGTGCATGTTTATTGAGCAATCTGTGCCTCCCAATTTCTTTTCTTTTCACTTCCCCTCATTCTGTTAGCAGAATATACAGTGAAAACCCAGAGGTATTTCTTACATTCTTAGAAAGTTTTTATCTTACTGATGTCATTTAATCTAAATTCTTTTGCATTCAAAAAGAAATGGAAACTGTGGAAGGTTCATTGTGTCCTGGATTTGTTCCTAGCAGTTCATTACAAAGCTTCTCAGCCTTCCCTGAGGAGAGGAGTGAGGGAGGAAGAACATCTTTGCAGTCCCTTGTTGTTTTCAGTCAGTGGATCAGGGTTTACCTAATTTTAGTAGGTAAATCATAAAATAGAATTATTTTATGCCCTAATGTTAGGTTTTTGATCATTTGTTTTTTTATGCTTATACTTTCTCATTATTATAGGGACTATTTTGTTTATGTATTGACAATTTCTAATTGTTATCAGAAAGTAGTGAAGGCTGCAGACTCAAAGTAATTTATTTTCAGTGTGTAATATTAACTATTGTGCTGTATATACATTCAACATTTATGTCAGGAAAGGGTTGCAGAGGGGTGCTTTACAATCACCTTTTCAGCTCTAAATAGCTATTGTGTACATATGGTAAGGTACTGCTGCTTAACAATTAGTAACTGCTTTGATGAAACTAAATTACATGTTTAAGTTCCCATCAGGAAGTCGCTTCACATATCTGTATTAATGTATTCAAGGCTCGAGAAGGAAAGTTAATTTTCCAGCTTAAATATTTAATTCAAGCTTAAAATTTAGTCTGTAATTAGAGCTCCCAAATGGCAGGAACATGGAGTATTTGTCCATTTTAATTAGATTGTTGTTTACCTATTAATTATATATCATATCTTGTCATATAGTTTTGATGGTAACAGATGGTGCTATGAGTTAGTAAGGGTTTGAACAAAATAAGATTCCACATGATTTATTAAGTTGCACTTTATTAGTGAATGGTCTGCTTTAATCAGGTTATTCTCCAAACTAAGGACTATGAAACATTTCACTAGTTCTGGTAATTATTTGTTAGCTCCTTGTAATGCTAACCATAAAAGAAGTCCAAAATGAGTGTTGTATATGTTTATAGTAAAATGGATTATTTAGGCTTCTTTTTAAGTTTTATATATATATATATATATATATATATATATATATATATATATAGTCAAATGCTATAATCAGTAGTAAATTCAATATAATATCCTTGGATAATGGTAGGGATCAAGAATTCAATACCACAATATATACATGAGGATTATTTTGTATGTTCCTGTGTGCACATGTGCGTGCATGCATGCTACATTTGAGTCTGTGGAAAGGTGATTAATAAGATTCCCATTTTCAAGAAGTAAATTGTCTTAAAACAGTCTAGCATGTTTGTTGTAGTTTGTGTTACCATGTTCATTAGCAAATGTAAACCAATCTCACATATACATATGTGTCTAGAGAAAGATAGAGGAATAAAAAATGTGGGAAGAAGGAAGGAAGAAAGAATTATTTGAGCATGGGGTCCCCAGTGGAGGACTGAAGGAGCTGAAGGGGCTTGCAGCCTCATAGGAACAATAATATCAACCAACCAGAACCCCCAGAGCTCCCAGGGACTAAGCCATCAACAAAGAGGTACACATGGCTCTAGCTGCATATGTAGCAGAGGATTGATTGCCTTGTCTGGCATCAAGGGGAGGAGAGGTCCTTGCTCCTATGAAGGCTCAATAGATGCCCCATTGTAGGGGAATTGAGGTGGGGAGGTAGGAGTATGGTGGGTGGTGGAACATCCTCATAGAAGTTGGGGGGAAGATGGGATTGGGGCTACCTGGGAGAGGGTGGATACTGGGAAATGGGATAACATTTGAAGTGTAAATAAAGAATATGAATATATCCAATAAAAATAATTAATTGAAAAATTCCTTTATTTGAAATTTAATATACTTCTCAATATATTATCTTAAAAGTAACTTTGATGTTCTTTATTTGGCAGGTTATTATTTTATTACTTGGAAGGCAACCATGGTCAATTTTTAGGTAGTAAAAGGAAATAGTAGGGTTTTTTTTTGTTTTTTGTTTTTTTTAACTAATTGTTTTTTAACTAAGTTTTTAGCACAAGGCTTTCTGCTACAAAGCAGATCACTATGGCCCTCTCTCCCTAAGAACTTAGTTTTTTTAATGTGTTCTTGACTTCTCTGTTTCTATAATTTAATTTGTCTCTGATTATGCTTATCAGCTTTTCTTCATGACAAGTTTCTGAAGTAAACTTACAAAGAGGAAATGTTTTGCTTGTTATTTCAGAGGTCTCAGTTGAAGATGTATTGGCCCAGTTGGTTTTAGGTTTGATGGATGAAGCAGTACAGCATGGTAGCAATGCCTAGGAGAGAAAATCACTCACTTCATGTCCATGTCATGAAAAAGGCAAGAAAGTGAAAAGCAGTTGTGTTCTCATCCTTCCCCTCAAGCCCCAACAACTTACTGACTTCTTGTCAGCCCCATCTCTTAAAGGCCTTATCACCTCCCCAGGGCAGCACATTAGGAAGCAGGCATTTACCACATGGGTCTTTGAAGAATAATTTTTCTGTAATTTAAAAGAAATATACATTGATCTTTTAGTATCATAATTCTTTAGAATAAGATTGTATTTTAAATTTTACTAATGTCTATATTTTTACAGTATATATAATATGGTATTTGCATGTGTATGGAGTGGTCATGCTACTGAGTAGCTGAAGTAAGCCAGCTTGTTTTACATATTACTGAATTATGATCTTCGTATGTTGAGATATCTTTAGAACTGTTAGATTGGTAGAGAGAAAAGAAGGTGAATCCCTTCCCCCTGTCACATCGCCAGTGGGAAATGGTCACTTTGTTGTGGTCTCATGTACTTTTTTCCCTGGATTTTTGTGTGACTAAATTATGGTACAAATATTGAGGTATAACATAAGTTTTGAAAGATTTTGTACCTTAGTTGTAATAGTTCAAGTTAATTTTAAAGTAAAAACCACTGGAGCAGACAGGCAGAGGAGGATAATGAGCTTGAGACTTTCCTGTTGATTGATAACAAGTTCAACACAAGATACAGTCACATAAAGTAGGACCTATATCTCAAAAGTTACTCATTTGGAATAAATAGTCTTTGTTTGAATTTTTAATGTTTCTGTACCTTGGAAAACTGTAAATTTATATTTTATTTAACAGTTTACTAAATATAATGTGTATCATTTTCATGAATAGAAGGATCCTCAAGAATGATCAGCATAGCATGATAACCTTAAGCATGCAGTACTGACACATATACCTTGACAGTGTCCCGTTGGTGACACACTCATCAAGACAAAAATCTTACCCATGTATTGCAAGTGATCTTGGACTAGCGAAGTCTCCTGAACTAATGGATCTTGAAGGAGAACCTACAACACCTACTTTAATAATCTAGCATAATCTTAACTACACTCTAAGTGTTTTTCCTTACCCCTACAAGTAAGTATAGTCCCCACTCCTAGTCACGTAAACTCTTTGTTACAGGCAGAAACCATTACAGAATATAACAACCAATCAAAATGAAGGTTGTGGCACCCAGTCCTTTTTAGGGGTTTTTTATTTACACTTCAAATGTTATCCTCTTTTCTGCTTTCCTCCCCAGAAACTCCCTATCCTAACCCTCCCCCTACTCCTATGAGGGTGTTCCCCAACCCACTCACCTACTCCTGCCTCCCTGCCCTGGCATTTACCTACACCGGGGCATCAAGCCTTCTCAGGACCAAGGACCTCTCCTCACATTGATAGCCAACAAGGCCATCCTGGGCTACATATGTGGCTGGAGCCATGGGTGTCTCCATGTGTGCTCTTTGGTTGATGGTTTAGTCCCTGGGAGCTCTGGGGAAGTCTGGTTAGTTGATATTGTTGTTCTTCCTATGGAGTTTGAAACCCCTTCAGCTACTTTAGTCCTTTCTCTAACTCCTCCACTTTGGACCCCATGCTCAGTCCAGTGGTTGGCTGTGGACATCCATCTCTGTATTTGTCAGGCTCTGGCAGAGCCTCTCAGGAGACAGTTGTTTCAGTTTCCTTTCAGCAAGCACTTCTTGGCATCCATAATAGTGTCTGGGTTGGCTGAGAATATATGGGATGAATCCCCAGGTTGGGCAGTCTCTGGATGGCCTTCCCTTCAGTCTCTACTCCATACTTTGTCTCTCCTGTGAGTATTTTGATCCCCCTTCTAAGAAGGACTGAAGCATCCATACTTTGGTCTTCATTCTTCTTGAGCTTCATGTGGTCTGTGAATTGTATTTTGGATATTCTGAACTTTTGGGTTAATATCCACTTATCAGGGAGTATATACCATGTGTGTTCTTTTGTGACTGGGTTACTTCACTCAGTATGGTATTTCCTAGTTCTACCCATTTGCCTAAGAATTTCATGAAGTCATTGTTTTTAATAGGTGAGTAGTACTCCATTTTGTAAATATACCACATTTTCTGTATCCATTCTTCTGTTGAAGGACATCTGGATTCTCTCTTTTTTTTTTAAGTAAAATTACTAGAACATGTATCCTTGTTATATGTTAGGACATCTTTTGGGTATATGTCTAGGGTGGAATAGCTGGGTCCTCATGTAATACTATCCAATTTTCTGAGGAACTTCCAGACTGATTTCCACAGTGGTTGTACCAGCTTGCAATCCCACCAACAATGGAGGAGTGTTTCTCTTTCTCCATATCCTTGCCAGCATCTGCTGTGGCACCCAGTCCTAATGGACACATCTACAGTCTAACTCCTGCACCTAAGGCTCAGGGAATATTGTAGAAGTGGGGGTAGAAAATTTATAAGAGCCAGATCAGGTAGTTACTGTGAAGCTGTGTCTCCTAGTAGTCTCAGAACTCTTACCAGAATGCTTGCCTAAACATGAACCAAACACAGACATCATTAGATATCCTAAATTAGACTGGGAAAAAACTGTGAGGCCTCAACCATACACAAAGACCACAGGGAACTAATTAATGCCGAGAGCAGAAAAATGTTTTTTCCCATGGAAGAGTACACATAATGCTATAATGTGCACCTGAGTGCATCTGCAAGTGCACACACACACACACACACACACACACACACACACTCACTCTCTGAGGTCAGAGGCCATTAATTTAAAGAAAGCAAGGAAGAAATTATGGGAGTGATTAGACACAAGAAAGGGGAGAAGTATATAATTGCAAAAAAAACAAAGAAATTTAAAAATTCATTAAAAAATTAAAAGGCAAATATAAATTACTCTAATTTGAAAAGTCGTCTCAACAAAAGTAGCAATGAAGGTAGAAATTGTAATTTCCTTACAACTGAGTCTCTCAAGTTCTGGTTTGTCACTTATCCTGCATGAGTACTTTAAAATATTTCTACAGCTAACCATGTGTAGGTTTGGCATTTCAACTAAAATTATAGTATTTACTCCTAACCCCTTTGGTATTTAATAGAATCTTGCCATAGAAAGCATTCCCAAAAAAATATGAGAATGTGATATTCAGTTAATCAGCCTTATTACTCATATGGATTTGATCTATGACGATACATTAACTGAGCAGAGGATTGAGAAAATGTAACCTAATGAATTAGCTGAAAGAATTTCTAGAATTCTTGGTGAAATAATGACTACTCAGAAAAGGTGATGTTTGTTAAGCTGTTAGTTTTCTGCAATTGATGTTTTTAGGTAGAAATTTACAAAATTAATATATCTCATTGTATCTAGGTCTCCAGGCACAGAGGTTTGCTTTAATGCACCTCATGGGGAGCATAGCTGATAACCAGCAGTGGCACCCAAACAGCAGATGTTCCACACACTGGAGACGGGGATAGAGTGAAACTATTAACTTAAATTTAATATCTGTAAATTAGTTTTTCAAATACCTGACCAAACAGCCTCAATATATTTAAATTGGATTTTTTGACTCAGTTTAACTTTTCCTTCTTTTTGTTCCCTTACTCAATGGCATAGTATTTCTGTGCAATGTTTGGCAGATCCAAAATTGAAATATTTCGTGAACCTAAGGTTTGATTTCCGAATCTATCTATCTATCTATCTATCTATCTATCTATCTATCTATCTTCCTTCCTTCCTTCCTTCCTTCCTTCCTTCCTTCCTTCCTTCCTTCCTTCTTTCTTTCTTTCTTTCTTTCTTTCTTTCTTTCTTTCTTTCTCTCTTTTCCTTCCATCCATCCATCCATCCATCCATCCATCCATCCATTCATTTGTTGTAATATATGTGGTAAAACAACCATTTGTCTAAGAAACAAAGGCAAGGTGTGGTAAGATCCTCACAGGTATGTTATGAAATCAACTAGTACTGGGGTAAAGATCAGAAATAACTTTTTGTAAGCACCTTTATGACTTTCTGATTCTGCTTCTCTTCTGTTCCTGTTGAATTCTGTGAAGTATTGGAAAGCTTACTTAGTCTTTTTCAGTTGATTTGTACTTCTCTTATTAAATAATTTTGCCTTCACAGTTTTAGGCACTTTATATTTACATGTTCATTAGGTTGAAATTTTCTAAGTTATGTGTTTGTGGTTCTTTTACCCTGTCCTTCAGCTTAAGGGTAGAATCTGCAAGAAGTTGCTTTCTTGATCATAGCATATTGTGAAACCATCCTTTCTCTGTCTTTTGGTCTGGTTTACTTTGGTTTTAGGCTCATGTTAACATAAAATGAATTGTGGCATGCTTATTTTTTAATATTTATCTTAAGAACATTGAAATATAAAAAACTGTGGCATTTCATGTTTTAATAATATTATGAGACAGTTGAAACATACAAATGAGCAGTTTTTTTGAACCCTTATTAAAATTTAAATATATGGTTGCATTTTATCTTGGATGGTATAGACATTGTAGTCGTAGAAGAAATCTTTGCGTATATATCCACTACTACCTTAAATAATAGAAGTAATAGCATGTTTACATGCTTTAAAATTTACTTAATTGATTATAGAAATATGTTCTTTTTCATAATATTCTATCCATCTCATGTTTTTATTTGTTGATCCATCATATCTCCTTACCCTAGACTCTGTGGTCAAATACATCTTACCTGCTGGCTTAAATGATCTCCTTTAGCATTTCTATGAATACATCGAGTTTCCTGTTTCTTCTTGACCAGCTTACTCGAATGTATTTCATTAAATTTTCAAAGAAGGAAAAACCTAGCTTACTTAATTCCCCTTAGGTAATATTTATTTGACTTAATATTGTAATTTTTATTTCTACTTTTTTTGTCACTGGCAGAGATTAAACTGCTGCACCTAGAGCACATGATGCACCTCACATACACCCCTAAACACTTCTTGTTCCAGGCTTACTACATTATTTTTAAGACCATTTGGAGAAAGGGCTAGCCTATCATTTGTTATATTTTTTCTTTTAATGAAGTGTCAATCTTATTTTTCCATTTTGATTAAGCATGATGCAATTCTATTTTTAAATCTTTAAACTAATTTTTAGCTTTTTATTTTAAAATAGAACACAGATGTTGAAAACTATCCCAAAGAAAACATGTATCTTGGATTATTGTACATGTCTATTGTGAAAATGGCAGCAGTGAACATAGCTAAGCAAGTATCTGTCAAGTAGAATGCTGTGTCCTTTGGCAGATGCTAAGGAGTGGATTCTATACAGACAGGTCAGAAGGTAGATTTGTTTTAAACTTTTTTTTTTCTTTTAATTTTTTTGAGACAGGGTTTCTCGATGCAGTCCTGCCTTTCCTGGAACTCACTCTGTTGGCCTTGAACTCAGAAATCCCCTTGCCTCTGCCTCCCAAGTGATAGGATTAAAGGCACATGCCACCACTGCCCAGAAGCTCTGAATATTCCAGGCCCAATTAGCAAGTCAAAAGATTCACAAGAAGAAGGAAGGAGAGGACCCTGGTCCTGAAAGGACTGGATGCAGTTTTGTAGGAGAGTACCAGAATAGAGCAGAGAAATGGTGGGGTGGTGATTGGGGAATAGGCGCAGTGGGGAGGGGTGGGGGGGTGGAAGAGGACATATGGGACATATGGTGAGAGGGGAACTGGGAAAGGGGAAAACCTTCGGAATGTAAACAAAAAATATAGAAAATAAAAAAAAATTGTAAAAAAAATCTGCTCTTTAACTTGTCATTAGATATATTTTATATAGATAGTAAATACCTAGTCTTTAAGATGATCTATGCTTTTAGGTGTTTTTTTTTTTTTTTTTTACCTTTAGTGATTTGTTAGGATGGTAAATTAGTAGAACAAACATTTCTGGAATTACAAATGTTAGTAGACAGTGTGTCTAGTTTTTTATTTGTTTACTTTTGAGCAGTTCTCAAAGTAAGAAATGAACTCGGATTCTAGGACAGACTAGGACAGAAAATAGCAGATAGATACTAAATAATTATGAAATAGATGTAAAACTCTAAGACTTTGAGTCCAGACCCTACTTTCTGATAAAGGCATGGCAGTGTAATTAGGAGTATGATGTAGAGGATTGGTGGCCAGCTAAATCTGACCTAACATTGTGCATAGCTTATACACAAGTCTGGTTCTATGCTGAAATGCTTTTGTAAAAATGAAAGAATAGTGATTTTTCTTGACATATGAAAATTCAAATTTGTTTGCATAATTAAAATTGAATTTCTTAGCTATTCTTATTCCTTTACTTCCAAGTTGAATAGATGCTACAGAGATTCTGTGGCCCACAATCCCTGTCATTTTCTCTTAACAGTTTGCATTTTATAAACCTCTGTGAGAATTACCTTTTCTTTCATCATCCACATTTCAAGGGTTTCCTTGCTATTATTATTTGCTGTATGTAAGAAGGTAGCTATATAGCCCTTGCTGGCCTTGAGTTTACTTTGTAGCCCAGGTTAGCTTACTATTTAAGGTAGTCCTATCTTTTCCTGAGTTCTATTACTATAGTTTGCTAACTTAACCCAAACTACAGTCCTCTTTGAGGGACCTGGATTGAGAAAATGTTTGTATAAAATTGGCCTATAGGCAAGTGCGTGGAGCATTTTTTTGATTAATGCTTGATATGGGAAGTTCCTGCCTACTGTGTGTGGTGCCTCCCCACGGCAAGTGGTATAAGGAAGCAGGCTGCGCTATCTAGCCAGTGAGCAGCGTTCCACTTTCCCTCAGCTCCTGCTTCCTTGTCCTACCTTGCATTTCTACCTTGACTTCCTTCAGTAATGGACATGAAATTGTAAGAATTAAACCCTTTATTCCCCAGGTTGCTTTTGCTCATGTTGTTTACTACATTAATAGAAGACATAACCAGTGTGTTCTTGTGTTCTTGGTGTGGTGAGACAGGATCGTATTATGCTGTCTATAGTAGGCTTGAATTCATGATGCTTTTGCCCCTGTTTTCTGACTGCTGAGTTTATAAGAACAAAGAGCTTATCATAAGAGCTTTTTCTAAATTTCACGTCCCCACATATAATTGTATAAAACTGCTTGTGACCACTAATTTATGATAGCAATGACATTTTTTTTTTACAATTTTTCATATGGTCTTTTACATGCATATTCTGCAAGTCCATTTGAAATCTACTATGCTAATTAACCAGTATCTCTTAAATGCTATTCAGATGTCTTCAGTATTGCTGTTAAATTATAATTTGAAGTAATATGCTCATAGTTATATTTTTGCCTGTGTGTGTTTGTGAGCTTTTGTTTTCTTTGGAGATTTTATTTTCATGAATAATTTCCTTAAAGTTTCCTCAAATTACCATTTAAATAAGTGAATTAATGGTTAAAGTTTTCCTAAAAACAAATGTTTTCAGATTTCAGGACCATATTTTGATTTGATTTAGTATTAAACTTGGGAGTTGACATGCAAAATACTTTAAGTATTTAAAATTTTATTTTGTTTGCTTTTGTGGATGGAAAAATGTGTCTTGGCATATATTTTAGTCATAGGAAAAATATTAATTTACTTTGGTTTTACACATCTGTTTATCCATGCGTTAAAGTCAATTTTTGGTTGTTCTTGTTTGGTTTTGGGGACCTAGTCGTACCATGTCTTCCTGGCTAACCTGGCATTTAAGCAATGCTGGCGTGAACTCAAGAGATCCACTTAGCTTTGGCTCCTCAGTGCTGGGATGACAGGCGTACTCCATCATGACAGTTTAAATGGTTTTCTTTTCCTTCTCTGTATTATTTTTCATATTTATCAAAAATAAAAGAAATGGTCAGTAAGTTTAGTTCATTTCCGTATGTCAGTTATTTTCATAGAAATTAAATGCTGGTCAGATTTGGTCCTTTTGCTAGAATAGTCTGAGAGCCATTTATGAAACACATTCCTAAGTTGTTAATGAAGATAATGTAGTTATAATTTTAAAAATGCATTACTATTTTGATAGAAGAAAGCTGATTTTCAAAGATGTTTTAATGTACCACTTATAAGTCTAATAAAATTTCATAGCTTATACGGAATGGTGCGCAGTGAGGTTTGCCACTACCAGATCCCATGCACGTGGGGATTTTTCTTGTCAGTTTGCAAGTTGTGTGAAAACGTAGACAGACTGAAGATCTAGAGGCAAGTTCAGTGGATATTTTAATGTCACAGTAGGTAAAAGAGGAACCTAAGTTGCCTAATGAGTAGGCATGGAGGGAGCAGATTATGATGAAATATAAATCGCAGAAATGAACGTTGAGGTGTAAGACAAATTGGCCATTTAATTATCTAATCAAATATTACTAATTATTAATATTATTAAATTAATTATTAAATATTACTAATTTTATATGGCTTATCTTATTATAGCTGTTTTCAAATTATTTAGTCTTAGAAAAAATAACTTAAGGGTTTTGATTTACAAGAAGGGACCTGTGATGGGAACATGGAAACATTTTCTGGAGAAAGTGGCATGTTCTCCAACACTCAAATCTTAATGTAGTCTTTAGTATCCAGTTCCTCTTTGTGAAATGTTTTTACATAGTCCCAAGGTTTAAACTGTTGAGTCACTGGCAGGAAAGCCAGGGCTACAGAGTGAAGCCTTGTCCATAAAAACAAAACAGACAAACAAACAAAAGATTGTAAAACTATTATATGATATGAGATAGGAGAGATATATTCTTAGATATAACTTAAGAA